>RCHF01001965.1:0-13108 GCA_003987895.1 Neonothopanus nambi | reverse complement strand
GCAGCAAGTTGAATAGCCGACATTATCTTACATGCACTGATTACTGTTCTATGCTAAGTGAGTTTTATTGGGATATGACCTTCAGTCCGACAATTTGTGCATTGATAGTCTTTTTACAATGTAGCAGTATGTAGCTAATCCAAGCTGAATGCTATTGTAATGCCCACAGTATTGAAAGCAAGAAAATGAGAGGAGAGATTCAGAAATAAGTATGGCAGACAAAAGACTTGGTGATGGCTGCCTTTCCTTGTTACTCCAAAAGAAAGTGTCGGCTCACTGATCCATGAGGCTCGTGACTCCATTGTTACAACAAAGAACAGGGGAACTGTCTTCCAGGAGAGGTGCCTTAATGAGGAGAGCGGAACTGTCTCTACAGGGAGACAGGAGAGGCAGCAGAGGGGCAGCAGAGGAGCAGCATTTGAAGAGACAGTGAGCAGGAAGTAACTGCTGAAGAGGGGAAATACCTTAGCAAGGAGTCGGAAGAGGCAGAGGCAGGAGAAACAGCGGGACAAGAGACAGTGAGCAGGAAATAACCGAGGTGGGAGCTGGTGGGAAAGGCCATAGCGAAGAGATGATGAGTGGGAGATAATAAGTGAGGGAACAGTGAGTGGGAGATACTAAGCAAGGAGATGATGTGCGGGAGATAATAAGTGAGCGGATGGTGAGCAGGAGATAAGCGAGCTGGTGGTGAGTGGGGAATAAGTGAGACGACGAGCGGAAGGCAAGCAATAACATGGTGGAGACAGCGGAGACAACGGAGTGATGGGCACAGATATTCCCAAGACTCGGACTTAACAGATTAGTGGACTTGACAGACTCTACATCGTTGTATTATTCAGCAGTCTATTTCTGCTGGCTGGACTCCTTCTTCATAAGTAAATCTTAGGAATTATTCATGGTATTATTCGGACTGAGGGGATTTAATAAAATATTTGATCTACAGAATTGCCGAAATGGGGGTTGTATGGCAGTTTGATGGGAACCGAAACACGTGAGGTCGAGGTGCAACCGAAAGCCGAACTGTCCGGAGAAAGAACGAGTTCTACATTTCATTTCGAACTCGTAATAAGTCAGAGGGGTCGGTCACAGGCCTACAGTATACGCATGTAGAGCGGATCGATCATACACGTTCGACAGTTCTGAGCCATTTTATGTAACGATGTGTTGCAAGCGTCAATTTGGTGACTCGGATTCCGATTTGGTTCGAACTTCGCGTGGATAATAAAAATTACTATAGGGCAAAGCACCGGGAGCTTGGCCCAAGCCTCAAGGGGGTTAGTGAGGGTGCTCATATGTAGCATTTCGTAGGTTCTAGGATCATGTATAGCATATTTTCGAATACCGAATAGCTTGAAATGAAATTGGCTTGATCGATAACAATCGCTATAAAGTACTACGCCATTTAGAGTATTACTTAGTAAAAAAACTGATGTCTTCACCATGAACCTAGATATCCTCGTCTACTCAGGTCCTCAAATCCGCCGAAACTCTCTAAAAAATACACTAAGTGCCCTCGCGCATCTGTTGAAAGCGCACTACATTATTCAGCCGATTCCAGTGCAAGTGTTACAGACGCAGCCGTGGACAACGGAATGTGCTCTTCTTGTGTTACCCGAGACAACTTCAAGTAGAAGTGGAAGTAGGTTGCCCCCACACCTCGCACGACCTATCAACGCATTCGTCGAGCAAGGAGGCTCGGTACTATGCCTATCGTCTGCAGCAAAACTATTTAGAGGCGATTTCAATTCTGAAGGCGAACAGGCGTTTAAATTCGCTGATAGGTTAACCGGCCGCTCCGTCTTTCCTACTTCCAACCACTTCCGTCCTGCCACGGACCATAATTCGTCGAAGGTCAAATTGAGGATAAAAACTCGAAAGGGCGATGAACTCGATCTCGAACTCGATGCTGAGCCACCCAAGTTTGACGGGGTCGATGGTAAGACGAGAAATGTGGAGGTGTTGGCAACATATGCTGGTGGTAATCACAACGACAAAGACGACAGCGGCAATGATGAGATTGCAGCGTTGAAATTTACTGTCGGTCATGGTCAAATTGTTTTCTGGGCACCAAGTATCGAGTTTCAACCAACTACCTCCCTTGGAATCCTCCGAGATACACTCACCGAGCTGGGCTTACATGTACCTTCATCCTCATCTGATGTCCCTGCTCGACCACTTCCTCAGTTCCTCGTTTCAGTCCCGTCGAAGAAGACCTTGGTGCAGAATGTCGTGGAGAGTCTTGGTGTTTCCCGAGGAAAGGACGGGAAGATGATGTTGAAGGATTCGAATGATACGTTTGAGTTCCACAGAGTGGATGAAGCAAAGGAGCTCATGCGGAGGATCATCTTTGGAGACGAAGCTGATGAAGCTAATAAGCATATCGTCGTTTGTACCAACGGTCAGCTACCCCCTTACAAGCTTACCCCGCTTTTCGATCTGGAGCTATTCTTCGATTCTCTTGTCTATTTCCAGGAGAAGCAAGGACTTTTAATTCCGTCCTTGTCGTCAACTTGGGCACCAGGAGATGTAATGTTCTACGGAGAGGTGGTTACGAGTACGCAAACCATGCTGGACAAGTAAGTCTCCTTCTCCTTCTTTGCGCATCCTAACTCACGATCTTCATTCTTCACCACAGGAACATGCACACCTTGAATCACCTCCCAACTCCCTTCCTCTTCCTTGCCTCTCATCAACTCGCCGGTCGAGGTCGTGGTTCTAACGTATGGTTATCTTCCCCCGGTTGCCTCCAGTTCTCCCTCCACTACCGCCTCTCGCTCTCCTCCCTTCCCCCGAGCAAGCTCGTATTCATCCAGTACCTCTCCGCCCTCGCTGTAACTGAGGCATGCCGCTCTGACGAAATCCTTGGCGATGAACTCGGGCAGAGAGTAAAGATTAAATGGCCAAATGATATCTATATCGTTGGGAGGGGTACGGAGGATAAGGACGGGGTTGAGCAGAAGAGAAAAGTTGGCGGGATTTTGGTCAGCACGAGTTTTGAGGGGGGAACAGTTAATATTGTTATAGGTGAAGAGAAAGAATATCATTTCCCTCCGGTTTCATTCTAAAATCATTATCTACTAGGCTGTGGGGTTAACGTCTTAACCCGCCCACCCATCTACTCCCTTGCCCGATTAATCCCTCCCCCTTCATCCGCCTTCCCTACGCCCCTCTCACTCTCATCCTCTTCACACACCTTAACCCTCGAAAAAACCACCGCAGCAATCCTTACCACCTTCAGTACCTACTTCACTTCCTTCGTCACCAGCAAAGGCGACTTCTCCCCCTTCCTCGATCGCTACCTCGAACGCTGGCTACACTCTGATCAACTTGTCACGCTACAAACGGTTTCGCCGCCTGTAGTAGTGAGGATATGTGGGATTACGCTTGATCATGGGTTGTTGAAGACTTTACCTGAGGGGGCGGGGGAGCTGAAGTTTATTGAATTAAAACCTAATGGGAATAGTTTTGATTTGATGCAGGGATTGATTAAGGTTAAGACTACGGTGTGAGGTGGGGAGGGTGATATCGATGTGATGGTGGGTAGCAGGTCGAGTTGGAAGAGTCTGCATACCCTCAGCTAGGGACGAATAGACTGAATCATATGGACGAGGAAAAACAATTTACAGTTTGGAGAATCTGTATCTGGATGAAACGAAGAAACGTTACCTTGGAGGACATACTTCGTATGGTACTTACTGTGGTGGATTCATCGTGCGAGGCCATATAAACTCTTAGCGAAATGGGACTCCGCCTGATCGCCCGAGAATGATTTGCAGCCCAAATTATTTGCATCCTTATGGGAAGTCATCCATTGATGTCGTCAAGGCAGATAGGAAAGGGATAGTCGGGAGATGTAGAATTTGGGTTGAATTTGAACGAGCACTTGAATGTGTTAGCTTAGGGAGAAGACCAAGTGCTGAGCGCTGGGCACTGGTGGATGTGGTAAGAAAGCACGCAAAGATCAACACGAAAGTACATACTGCCTGACCTGACCCCTGACGTGAGAGCCTGACCGTAAGAGTATGTAGTAAGTACTAGTAATACTTACGGGGCACGAGGTAGGCACTCATCAACCTGACTCATTGGCGGATACTCCCCGGATGTACAAATGGCGAGGAGACGAGTCCGAGTCTTTGCAGATGATTCAACGAAGACTACGTTCGTTCCTTGGGTCGATGAGAAAGTTGGTACAAAGTTGGTACATTCAATTTGCATTCAATTTATCCGACATCAGCAAAACCTGGGTGATGTAAAGGCTCGATACAGCGCTATACAGCAGTATACAGCACTGTCGAGTCCCCTACTTCCGTGTAGCTCTGGGAGGCCCTGTATGGGGCTGTACAGAGCCCTTACGTCACCCATGGCTTGCTGATGGAAATCTAGAGACCAAGCTCCAGAGAAGAGGAGATACCCTCACAAAGGCTAACCTTCTGAGTCCTGTCCCCCAAATGGTGTCGAATAGCTCGAACGAGTATTCCCTTTGTTTTTGTCTTCAATGCCAAAGCGATTCCAACGCGGAGTTACTTAAGATTTGGTGCTTGCACCAAGTTAGCGGGACCCACAAGACTGGCTGCAGGTTTTGATCAACATTACTTAACGGGGTAATCATAGAAACGCTTGCCTTGTTCGTCCATAAAGGAAACGACGACAATAGATGGGCACAATGTCTGTGTACGCGTGCCCGCGTCCTTCATACAACGTTGACGAGAGGAAAAGCGATCTTTCTTTCTTCTCTTCCTGCAGGCTCATTGAACGACGATGGGCGAGAGAGCGCAAGTCTGGGAAGGAAATATAGGTGAAAATGGAGAGGATATTATGGATGAAGAGGATTTACCACCACTCGTCGAGAATCCATCGACGTCCATGACTTATACCTTTCTATCTTCTGACATGAGTCTCATGCCGGAAGATACGCCCTCTACTTCTACTACTGCTCTTCTTGCACCTGGAACAAGCTCAGCACTATCCCCATTCACGAGCGTCTCACCCACTGCGTCTGCTACGATGTCCAACTCGCCTTCGCCTATGCCAGCTCACGAACAACCATATTCAGAATTCACGATGAATCTGTCGAATGATTTAGCTAGTGCTCCGAGAGGACGTACGAGGTATATCGCAGGAGGAGGTGTAGAAGACTCGGGATACATTCCAAGACCGCCGAACGCGTTTATTTTGTTCAGATCAGCGTTCATACGCTCGCAGAAGATTTCTAACGAGATTGAGGGTAATCATAGTACTCTCAGTAAAATTATAGGTACGTTTTTCTATTATTCGAAATTTATTTGCGTATATCTGAATTTTCACGTCACACGTTTCATATAGGAATGTACTGGCATAATCTCCTACCGGAAGAACGCGCTGAGTGGGAGGTGAAAGCACAAATCGCACAGGCGGAACATAGGAGACAATATCCTGATTGGAGATTTAGTCCCGATGCGAATGCTGCACGGAGAGGACGAGGTGGAGGGTTTTTGATGAATGAAGGGACTAGGAGGGGACGAGGAAGAGGGAGGGGAAGAGGGAGGAATCGTGGTGATGGGAGGAAAGGGAGGTTGAAGACGAAAGACGGGGATGAGGACGAAGGTGAGGGTGAGGGTGAGGGTGAGGGTGAGGGTGAAGAGGAACGAGACCAAGGACAAGTCGGAGGGTATGAAGGGAAGGGTAAAGAGAAAGAGAGAGTTGAGGATGTACACGTACTCCCAGCTACATGTAAAATTAAACCCTCAAGCTCAAGGAAACCACTCCCGAGGAAAAGACTGACTATTGTCCTACCATCTCCCGCTTCTACGTCTGCTTCTGCCTCTGCATTCATCTCTACCTCTGGTTCTGCCATGAGGCCCACCCTCGACGTACTACCGTTCGAGACCGCCTTTGCGTCATCTTCTGCCGGTGGTAGTGCTGCCGATAATGACACGATTTCGTCATCCAATATCCCAGGTATTGGACCTACGCCTACTGGATCTATTCGTTATCACCTTCGAAGCACGAGGACAATAGGAAAGGGAATGAGTCTTAGGAGTGGGAGCGGGAGAGGTTCTAGTGACGTGTCGAGTTTAGGCCAGGGTCAGGGTATGGGCGGAGGACTTGCCACTGAAGGCGAGGGTGAGGGTAAGGGTGATCCAAAAGAGAAGACGTCATTGAAGCCGCAGCTAAGACTGAAGTTAACGCCGCTGCTGCGAATTCGAGGGCGGGTGGAGATGCGGATGTCAACAGGGAAGCGGAGAAGAGGTGTAAAAGAGAAGACGGGGATGAAAATAGAGATGTCATGCGGAAGATAGAACTCATCCCGAAGGATGGGGTAGACAGGGAAGGCGTAGGAGGCGATTTCTCACCCACATCTACATCTACATCGATGGCGCACCCAACCCCATTGACATTCCGTTCTTCAATTCCCTCTGGCCATGGAGAGAGAGAAGCAAAGAGCCAACGTCGACGCATTGGACAGACATATTCGAACTATCGCGACATTTCTTATGCAAGGAAAGGAAGGCGTTGAGCTAGAGGAGGCTGTCCAGGAGTTGGAGACGAGAAGAGGAGAGGCTAAGGAGGACGAGAGGGCTAGGCGGGAGGCGGATAGGGAGAGGAAGGAGTGGGCATGGAGGATGGGGAGGGATGCTGAGCGGAATGCTGAGAATGGGAGGAAAGAAATTGAGAGGAGTAAAGAAGATGGGTATGAAGCTCGATGGAGGAAAAACACGCGCGCCTGAGGGTGGCGAGATGGAGACAGGGATGGAGACGGAAAGAACGAAGAAGTAGAATAGGATTAGAAGTAGGAGCTTGAGGAGAGGAAGGGGTGATGATGGCACCGGGAAAGAAAGCAGGAAAGTGGTGATAACGAGAAAGACGAGCAATTGGAATCCGTCACGAATACAGGTGTCAGGGATGTAGGGAGCCAGGAGGATGGATCTCGTGGTCTTGACACAGCTATTGAAAGTGTTTTCAACGCCCCTACCACCACTACTGCCGTTCTCATCACTCAGCCGCGTTCTTCGTTGGTGTCTTCCCCGCTGTCTCCGCTGTTTGCTTCCAGTTCAGGATCGAGTGTTAGTGTTCCTGGGCATGGACATGTCAATCCTGTGTCGAACCGGAATAGGCAATACACGTACCTTTTATCGAGTCATTCACATTCCTATGAATATGCACAAGGTCCAAGCCAGGCGAATCGAGATAGGACCATACGCCGTCAGTCGTATCAACAGCAAGAGATACAGGGACAACATCGACGTCTTCTTCACCATCTCCTGGGCCTGTACTCGGATATACGTATGCCGCTAGATTATCCCCAACAGTTTGATATGACACCGAAGAAACATCTGTTGGCGCTTGTTGAACAACAAGCCTCTTCCCCTCCCTCAAATTCGCGCTCGCGTCCGCATCATGGACAACACTTGGGGCAGGGGGGAGATAGTGGATGGGGGTGGGCATCTCAGTGAAGGCGGTGTTGGTGCTGTTAGGATGAACGTTACGCAAGAGATGGGAATGAGTGAGGGAAGTATCACGAACGAGGTGGATGTTGATAATGGCGCTGGTGGCCGGGATGGTCATGGTACGAGGGTGACGTGGCAAGCTGTCGAGGCTGACAGAAGGGATTCTGTTCAGAGGAATTTGGATGTTCGCTCCAATAAGGAAGCAGATGAACGTGAGGATGGGGGTAATACGGAGTATTGGTCTCTATCTCAGGGCAATATGATCGTAGTCCCTGCTACTGATGTTACGCACTCTCATGTCGATCTATCGGAGTGAATACGTGATAATTTCAACCAAAGGGCTCGAGATCCTACGGGAGTTGCGGGCGGGGACACTCTGGGGAGTCGATGGGTGACTCCAGTCTAGCTTGTGGTTGTAACAGTAATGAATAAGAAGCATGAAAATTCGAGGTGGATGCGAGAGGCACCAGTGCTAGGCTGAAGAAGAGGATATTCAAGTCCCGAAGTGCACTGAGAGGGGCGACTGGCAGTGGTACTATAGAAACGTTCGACGGCAGATAAGAGCGATGCACGTGGTAGGAAGAGATAGTTTCAGCGGCAGACGCTCGGCGTCAGTTGATATGGTCTCCAGAGTCCAGACTCGCGAACCCAAAATCTCATTTGCTGCTGGTAAAAAAGCGCAAGATCTTTCGAATAGCGGTAGTAGTTTTGTGAAAGACTCTGGGTCTTTCCGGTTATAAAACTACTTGGAAGAATTCGATAGGTGTGGGGGCATGAGTGTTCTTCCTGGTGCGCGGCTGCGAATATGAGTTCTGGTTATGGTGAGCTTATTGTGCCACAGTGCTGGATTACACTGTGTATTGCTCATGTCGTTTCCTATCTGAACGGTTCAGTCACATACCGAGCTCAATTACACGATCTTGCAGTCGAGTTTGCACGGTTGATGGCTGAGGCCCTTGGTCTTCCCTCCGATGCGCTGACTCGATTCTATGACTCGGAGGGTCTCATGCAGCTCGGCACGATTGTTCAGTATCCTGTACAGTCAAAATCTCAACAAGGAGTCGGACCTCACTATGATTCAGGTTTTCTGACAATCGTAAGATTTCAATTCACGTGGTCTAATTTCTTTCTAAATTTGATGCACTGGAAATAGCTTCTGCAAGCCTCAGACGATCGAGGACTCCAAGCGCAGAATCTAGGTGATGAATGGATTGATATACCACCCAAGGCAGGAACATTTGTGGTGCGTTGTGCCGTTTCATTCTTGTAATGGCCCGTACTAAATGTAGCGATACAGATCAATTTTGGAAAATGTATGTTATATCCTGTCGTATTCTCTGCAGCTCAAACAAATTCCGATATCCAGCGCTTGAGTATGTCACGCGAGGAGTTGCTAGAGCTACCTCCCATCGAATCCTTGCGCCTCCACCTGACTCTGATACTCCTCGCTACTCCGTTCCTTTCTTCTACAGCGGAATGAATCTTGACATTCAGCTGGAAGATAATCTGCTTGAGCGTACGTACCCTATATCCTTAATCTACAGACCGCCTCTAGCCAGCTAATTGATGTACAGTGCCTCCTGAAGTCCTTAGGCTGTGCGATGAGAGAGGTACGCTTGCAGCGACGGAATGTAAGCTTTTTCTTGGAGATTTTTCATGCGTTCTCTAACACATAGATAGCGATCAATTTCACCGAGTACACTCATGAACCTGCAGGAAAGGTTTACTTGATCGGACGAATTAAGTATGTTGCTTCCCTTCTTCGTGGTTTCAGGCCTTTGAATCTTTGTAGGAGTCACCCAGATGTTGGTCAGCGCCATTACCCTGACTTGTTTAAGCAACTCTTTCCTGATGGTATGCCGCAGCAAGGGGTGGCATATTGAATAGTACGTTTCTCGGAGCATGTTGTGAACAGCCCTTCACTTGTTCGAAGCAGGTTCACAAGTTGTATTGACACTGATCAATCTGATGCTATCCTGTCGATAATCTCTGTGTGTTGTATAGGTTGCACACCTTAAGTTTCACATGAATAGCCTGAGATATGATTGTGACCATACTATACCAGCACGAAATCTCCGGCTTAAGTACATGGAAGATACATAGAACTACGAGAAGTCATCAGACACAGCACCATTCAAGTTGTCACTGCCGTATATCGTTATCGATGAGTTTAACATGAGCTCCGGCCAGCGCGGTCGAAGAACATTGGTCTCGATGGAGACGTATACTGAGCCCGCTTCACTTCAGGTGATCTTGGAGACGTAACACACAGTTTCCACCTTGCGATATACATGACTGATTGTGGAGATAGAGGGATGATCACGGCTGTCGTAGGAAGTGCACTGCTAGATAGCGTGAAAGCTGTGAGGACTGAACTGAGGCGAGCAGAGCCTTGTATAGCCTAGCCATCTGAGATCTGACTAGCCACTGGTATAGTCGGGTCTCGGGATGAATTCTGGTGGGATGGAATACCCTTGAAGGATAGTTCGATATTGAACGGAATATACTGTGATGCTGAGGAGCTTAAAGTAAACAAGAAGGCTTTTGTTATCGGAGATTAAAGGTGTGTTGGTCACAGTGGACTTGATTGTTGATTGGTCTTATTAACTGGCACTATAGTTTGCTGTGCTCAGAGTATTCCGGCCAGTATGTGTTCCTACTCAATTCCTACTCGACATTTGACAATTACAATAGAACCCCGGAGCAAGTAAGAAGCCACAAGGCATCTGACTGGGCACTTCAGCATACATTCTGTGCATGTGTTTCTCATACACGTAAGGTTCCTTTTAGTCATCTCTGGAACATTCCATGTTCAATCTCTTTTCCTGCTCGTAAGGAATCTGGAACAAATCAGGCAAAAAGTTGTCATTTTCAGGATGGAAGGAAAGAGGGACAAAGTGGAAAGAGGGATGCAGTCAACGTATCAGTTATGGGTTTGCGACCCAGGCAAAAGTCATACACAAGTATCGGAGAACCTGCAGAGAACTAAAGCGCTTATCAATTGGCATTAATGATATCATTTTCAGTGCTGTTTATTGGAAGCACTACGTAAAAATGTGGTCAGACCCAAGGATACGGTATGAATATCTGGCCAATACCGAATGCTGTTGGGGTCAACAGCTCCATCTGCACAGTCACAAAACAACCCTTTCTTTCTTTCTCTCACCATCTCATCACCCATATACTGTTTTTCTTGGCTAGCTGCAAATATAGAGTGAGCACATTGCTCTACATACATCTATCTTATAGTCCCTTACCATTCATTCAGAGAAGAGACTTGCAGAATCTATTTATTTATACTGTACAATGGCCAGTACTGATTCTGGTGGAACTAGGTGTGTAGTGTTAGTGTAAGATATTGACATATCTACAACTGTGCTTCTATTGGGATCTAGCATAGAGGTTTTTCAACATAGCTCAAAAGCCACCATCAATAACAGTCATATTCTGACTGCTGGACATGATATTCATTATATCACAGTCAACTGTAAGTGAGCCAACTACTATCATAGAATAAGTGGGGTCAACATACTGGTATACTGTAGCCACTGACACTAAATCTGAAATTTTGAAATGGCTGAAAGCACCAAACCCAGCTACCAATTTCTGTATTGCAAGAGATAGAATTCAGGAAGGAACAGGCATATGGCTCTTTGCTGATGCTAGGTTCATTCATTGGAAGAAGAATGGGGGATCCCTATGGTTGCAAGGAAAAGGTACAGCTCTATATCACACTAGCTGACACTTGCTGATATTTGTGTAGCTGGTTCTGGAAAGACATTCCTATGGTAAGAATGGCTGACTAGCTACAATATATCCTAGTTGAAACTGATAGCTTTGCAGTACAAGGGTCATTGATGAAATTCTCAAAGAGACCTCTGAAGAAAAATTTGTTCTTTTCCACTATTTTGATTCACGTGATGAATCAAAGCAAACTCATTGGGCCCTTCTATTAACCCTGGTAGCTCATTTGCTTATGTCCTTCCATCAGATTCCATCAAAGCTACAGGATCTATATCAGCAGCACAAGGACAGTGCTATTCAAGAATTATCTATTCAAGATCTTGTGGATATTCTTAGTAGTTCACTTGGTTCTGTACAATCTGGGGCAGGTATCTACATCATCATTGATGCCCTTGATGAATGCAAAGAAAGAGAGAATGGAGTGATTATGTCACTGATACAGAGATTGCTTGATCTAGGAAAGGTTCATATACTCATTAGCAGCTGTCTCATAGGCACTGGACAAGAAGATGCAACCATTTTTTTGGAGCCAGAGAATATCAACTCTGACATCAACACTTATCTGAACTCAGCAATCAAGAAGATCACAGTGGTGAATAATAGCAATCTTGAGGGAGAGATCAAAGCAGAGTTACTAGCTAAAGCAGATGGACAGTGAGTTGTCTTGGACTCTATATCTAACATATTGGACGCTAACTCAATATAATGCAGATTTCGCTGGATAGATTGCCAGATGACTACACTTGCAGGCTGTGGAACAAAGAAAGCAATGAGAAAGGCACTAAAGTGCCTTCCAAAGACTCTAGAAGAGACATATCATGAACAGCTTAGCAAAATTGATGAATGGCATGAGAATGAAGCAAAGCTGCTTCTTCAATGATTGACATTCTCATTTCAGCCATTGTCTGTGTTGGAATGTCAAGAAATTCTAGCAATTGACCTAGAGAAACAAACCTTTGAACCAGAAGATAGAACAGAGGGCCTTGAGCAGGAGCTTCACAAGATAGYTGGATCTGTGATGGTTACTGTCAATTCAGATAAGATAGTGCAGCTAGCACATCATTCTGTGAAGGAGTTCTTGATCTGTAATTACATTACAGCATCTCTCCCTGTCTTTCAAATCACAGAGGACTTGGCACATAAAGCTGTCACCCAGACCTGCATCATATATCTGTTGCACTACTGCAAGGAAATGGTTTATCAACCAGAGCAACAATCAAGTAGATCTCTATTGGCTTTTCCACTTGCAAAATATGCTGCAGAGTTCTGGATGAGACATGCAGGGACACTCTACCCAATGGACTCAACCACAGTAGACCTAAGTCTGAGGGTGCTGGATGAATCATGGTTGTTGTACTGGTTAAGAATTTGTCAACCAGACTGGAGATGGACATGTCAGAACTGGGAACTAACAGGAACTCAAATTGGATCACCATTGTACTATGCAGCTAATGGTGGGTTACAAGAGGTTTTAGTGGATATGTTAAAAAAAGGAGAACATGTGAATGCTAAAGATGTCAATGTGCGGGGTGGTCATTATGGAACTGCTCTCCAAGCAGCTGCTAGCAATGGGAATGTAGCAATTGTGAAGCTACTTCTGGAATCAGGTGCAAATATCAATGCTCAGGGTGGAAAATATAGAACTGCTCTCCAAGCAGCTGCTCTTAATGGGAGTGCAGAAGTTGTGAAGCTGCTTCTGGGATTGGGTGCAGATGTCAATGCTCAGGGTGGCCAATATGGAACTGCACTCCAAGCAGCTGCTTACAATGGAAATGTAGCAGTTGTGAAGCTGCTTCTGGAATCAGATGTAGATGTCAATGATCAGGATGATGAATATTATGGATCTGCTCTCCAAGTGGCTGCAGACAATGGGAGTGCAGCAGTTGTGAAGCTGCTTCTAGAATCAGGTGCAGATGTCAATGCTCAGGGTGGTCTAT
>RCHF01001964.1:0-11596 GCA_003987895.1 Neonothopanus nambi | reverse complement strand
AGTTTTGTGATGAGTTGGGTGGATAATGTCCATTCTAGACAGGGTTTGGGTGGTATAGTTTGGGTATATTCGAGTTTTGGTAGCTTATAGAAGCACATATATGGTGGTTTGGTATTGCAGCATTGCACTGCCAAGCACAGATAGAATGTTCTGAGACATTCTGTTGCTATAGGACGCATCATCCTAGGCACAAGAGTACCCTAGGCGTCAGGTGGGTCATTCTAGAGCCTCTATTTCATATCTAGCTGGCCAATCCTCTTGCTCCAGCAAATATAGCTCAGTCATAGGATGTCATTCCACAGTTATATGGCTGCCAGAGGTCATTATCCCAAGTGAGCGTGCCTCTAGAGCATATGGTTCAGCAGTGGACCAACAGATTAATCATTCCAACAGCTTTGGCCAGTGCTATTGTGTCAGATCTATCATTTGATGGGATCTAGCTCGGCAACCCAACTCTAATCAGTTATCTCCATTGGTGGATATGCTTCTAGACTGTCAGCACACTGTGGACTTCACATCGACGGATGTCCAAGCAGCATCTACATAGGTTATATAAGCAGTCATTCAGACTCTAGCACAGTGCAACAGTGGTATCACATATAATTATCCTTCCAATGTCCCATGGATTGCAAAAGACATTCCTAGGAGCTTCTAGAAGATGGGCAGCAGTGCCAAGAGGGTGAGTCTGACCAAACCGAAGGTGCTAGCGGCTGGTAGTTACATCTTCTTCAGCTCTAGAACCGTACTGGTCACAATAACTAGATATACCATCAAATACCATAGTCATTCTACACTTTGGTTACTTCTAGAAGTATCTTAGGCTTTAGCTAGCCATGTGGGAGCACGCTAGCTCTCATTTCCCAATGGTTTCAGACATGAAATATGACAAAATCGACATCTAGAGGGCTGAACGCATTTTCAGCGTAACACCGGATTGTCAGATCCCACCCATTCCTATTGCTCAGCAGATACTTTGGGAACTTTACGAGCTGAATTTCCATCAAGAATTTGTGGCCTTGGATACCAAGCTCAATACAAGTGGGATGTCATACATTGACTGCCAGGACTTACTCGAAACTTGCTGGTGTGGCACCATTGATCACATTGACCTCAAGAATGCCTCAAAGGGTCTAGGTGCTGTGTCTCTGGAAGATCAATTGCCCTATTTGGCAGCTCTACACTCTGTCATGTTGACCGGGAGAGGAGATAAGCCTGTGGAGTTGTTTGATCCTTTTCCAAAGAACAATGAAAGCCACAACTTTCATATTGTTGTTGAGCGAGTAGAGCATTCAATTGCAATTTTTTACACGCATTCTTTCTTGGACATTTTTGGTCACATGGCACTGGTGCCACACCAACTTAAGTAGGTGTACTGTACTTCACCTCTCATTTACCTATGTATTTCATTGTCGGCATGTCCATGCTATGTTGTTTTACCTGTTAAAGGAGTTTTGTTGTGTTGTCCTTGCCTGCCACAGTGAGAATTATTGTTCTGTCAGGTATATAATCGATGTTCTTCCTCTGACCATCGTCAGCATTTTCACACAACTTTCATTGCACTACTTGACCACATTTTCTCTCTACAAGCACTTAATCATGGTACGCTATCACTCTTCATCAGAATAAAGTGTTGCTCATGTTATGTTCCAGTCATCATTGTCACTTATTCTTGCAAATCCACTTCGCTTGTGGTCACACAACTTGTATCTGCTTGCTCAACTACCATTTGCATCTGCTCTTGAAGTCAATGTTGAAGGCATCATTGCCAATCATGACACCATTACGCATATATTGCAAGATGTTTATTTGACGTTAGACAGATGGGTCAATGGTGGTCATTCCCCTCAATTTGTTAAGTGTGCGGTTCATCACATTCAGGTGTGTGCTTCAATGTATTTCTACATCTCTTGCTGACATTTATTATTGACTAGGCTTTTGTGTGCTATGAGCAATCTGAGTAATAGCCTTGTTGTATATACTATAGTTTACATGATGTTGATACATATTATTTACTACTTAGATGTGTAGGTGTATATTGTTGGAACCTGTTGTAATATACTCCCCTGCAGATACCTCTGAGTGTCTCCAGGTATCTTCTTCTACCTGTGAGTAAAATTACTTGTAGGTACCTTCAAACCCGTACCCACCAGGTACAGGTACCCATGAGTCATGGTACCGGGGGATCCAGGTAGGGTTTTTGAGAATTTTATACCTTCAGGTAAGGGTACAGGTGACACATGGGGTATACCTGTGTCCTGCTCTGACCTGGAGCAACAATAGTTGCACATACAATGCTGTAATAACCATCTTCTATCACCTATGGAAAAAAGATTACGACAAATGGAACGAACATTTTAGTTCTATGATGATGCAGCACCTGGGGCCACTAACCACTCATCTGAAGGATGTCATTGATGATAAATGTTCCCTGAATTCAGCCAGAGATTTTCTTATAACAATGATGAATCAATACAGACCTGAATATTTTCGGATTGGATGTGAGACATCTGTCACAGAACTACTGGCCAGCCTTTTTAGCACAGGGTGACCAATTATCACGAGCAGACTTGAATGCCTGCAGCAACACGTTCTTCTGAATCCCCATCCCACCACCCTCAAATCTGCTGTTCTTGAAAGGGTCAATCCAAACATATCATCCATTGCAAGATGGGCAAGACGCTTACCTAGTGACCAGAGCAGGATACAGTGTCCAGTTTGCCAACAAAGATTGCATAGATGTTTCGCCTGGGCTGGTGAGGTGCCAAATATACTAATCTTCAACTTTGACCCATTGTACATGATTCAAATAGAAAAAGAAATAACAGTAGCCTTATCTACACCATTACAGAAGAAATTCAGATTAGCAGGGGTAATATATTATGCGAGGAATCACTATACTTGCTGGATAGTTTGTGAATCCGGCGACATCTGGTTCCATAATGGAATGATGACAGGCCAAAAATGTGAATTGGAACCAGTTGCAGATAACCTCAACTTCCTACACGACAGAGGTGCTTCTGCAACTGCTGCAGTATATGTCGCCTTCACTCAATGAATTGGTTTTATGGTTGACACGAGGGATAGTTGGGTCTTCGAACATCTTCAATACTAAGTCATGCTTCCAATAATATAACTTCTATTAACTGCATTCCAAGGGTAATCATTGTACAGAGGGTCATTCGAAACTAGATCTGGAGAAATATGGATTCACACTGTCAGTCCCAAGGAACGACAGACATCAACAATCAAATGTACAAATGCTGCTTAAAATTCCAACCAATTGTCACTCTCTCACTACTCCCTTGTCTCGCCTTCACCTACACCTGTACATCCTCACCACCACACCACTTCCCATTATGATCACCTCTTGTAGTCTGGCAATTAGCCAGTGGTGTTGGAGGAGACAGTGCCAAGACTGTGCTCAGCCTATGGCATGTATCATTCAACTTCGCCAACAGCGTTATATTTGTAGGGTAGTCCATCTCTGTGTGGAATTACAACAGAACTTGCGATATGTGTGTTCTCTGAACAGTGGGGGAATTTTGAATCCAGACAAGTGCAAAACATATTAGCTCACCCTGCAATTTATTGTCACACAGTTTGAGTGAACAGATGAGGATGCTCAGCCAAGTGAAATAGAACATTGATTCTAAATATTGCATGTATTCATGCCATCTTCAGCCAACGTAGTGTGGATTGATGTATGGAGGCTGAGAAAAAAAGGGATAGACAGTCACTTGACATGTCATAAGTATTCGTAGTATTTTCTACACAAGAAAAGAAGCAGATGCATGTATATATGCGCAACTGTCACGTCAGACAAAATGTATCAAGTAGTGGTAGCATGTAGGATGAGGGGGAAAGCACGGTATGAAGTACATTCAGGACATCAAACAGTTGATTCAGGCTGATATCAAAATTGACCTGAAAGAAATAAAAGGTGAGACTTGCATCGTCAGTCATTGCAATGAAATAACATACTATATGTCTGTAATGCGGCTTTGAGCTTCAAGCAGGTGTGGTGTCTTCATCGTGACCCCCATAGCTGTCCCTAGGAGAGGATGAGGTTTTGGTGACGTGTTCTTCTCCGCCTGAGAGTTCACTGGGTGAGGGCGGTGGTTCACATGTCGTTCCATCTTCCTCGAACATGTTGTGTGTCATCGGATTGATGTCTTCCGTGCACTCTTCTTCACCTCTCTGGCCCTCAGTCTTCCTCATAGCATGGCCATTGACCAGAGTTCTTTGTCATACTATGTTCTGTGTTGGCATGTCAAGCTTGATCTTCAGAGTGTAGGCGTCTCTGTTGGCAGCATCACCTTCATCTGTGTGGTGCTTGTCATCTGAATTTTTTTGGCTAGGTTCACTGCGTTTGATCTTCTGCTCATTGTGATTCATATCTGGCTCTACAGGGAAGTCCAGGATGTCAGGGAGTCATTTACATGCAGTAGTCTGGTTGTCTGTACCTGAATTATTGTTTTTTGCTGGAGGGTCGATTAGATGTTTAAGCTGGTAGTGGGCTAGAGCATTCCAAGATGATGGGTAAGATGACATGATGGAGGCGAAAAGATAAAGGATAACATACCAGAAACTGCATAAAAAAGTACATTGAAGATGGTGAATTGGGTGACAATGTAAGGGAAGTGCCAACAGAATAGATTCAGCATTTGATTTATTATCTAATGTGACCTGGCCCATGCGTGGTGTGCTTGGATTTGGTTTCAGCGTCTACAGCCCATGCTTACCTTCCACATTTTTCGTGTTTGCTCATCACTGTAATCATGCCTATACATGTTGACAGTGTCAATCAACGATCACTTCTGCTCACTCATGATTCAGACATGTCATACAGAACACGGACAGATATTTCAGGTAAGCTCCAAGCTGCAACTGGACTTTGAACAACTGTGCAACTGATTTTATCATCTCAGAATAATGCCTTGTTGCAAGATATCGATCCATTGGCACACCACTCGAAATATGCATGAATTTGCAGACTCACAGTTGTTACTAGTGAGTGATCTGCACTGTTAAAAATTGAAAGGATATTCATTGAGTTGGGATGGAATTCTTTGCTTAGTGTACACGGAACAATGGGAGGTACATGTCATTTGAGGACACAACTTGAGATCCCCCTGCACACCTAAAGAAGAGTATGTTGTCATCTGTATCCCTGCTGAGTGTGTACCATTCACACTCGCTTGAGCCAGGTACCACTGTGATGGTCTTTACTATCTCGGTGAAGTGAATACATGTCTCAACCTCGTTGACATGGAGTTTGACCTACATAATATATAAACTTGTGTGCACTCAAAGAAGAGGAAACAGGGTTTTAGAGGATGTCATTTTGACTTCTGTTCTGGCATGACCATGGGAGCGAATGATACATTGATAGCAAATTTCATCGTGCACCAGCCACTACACCCCAGAACAAAAGGCAGGAACAGCAGATGCTGAGCAGCACCAGATATTGCATCAAGCACTCTACCTTTCTGTTCTTGAGAACATGCCATGACCTTCTTGCATGTTGTCCATGCCTGCTGTAATCACATTAACAATCTGGTGATTTCGCTACAACATCAAGTTCAGGCTGCTCAGATAGGTTTGAGTAGCCTCGACACAAATGTTCTCACTATTGTTGATACATTCAAAGGCATCACTTCCAGCTCAAGAAAAGAAAGGAGCTCTGGAGTCAGATATCTCTGTTGGTTGGTCTACAGGTTACTAGCAGGAGAAAGATATGCAGGACACTTGTTAGCCTTCTGCTCTCTATCCAGTGTTGTACCCCTCCCACTTTGTTTCGCTCATCGTGAACTCCTTACACACCCCCTCATCATAAACTCGTTCCAACTCTGTCCATCAAACAGTCATTGTGGCTCTGTTCATCAAACTCTCATCGCGCCTACGCTCTTGCAACCTTGTTGCCCCTCCGCTCGTCACAAAGTCATCACCCATCCTCTTGTCCTAAAGTTTTTATGCCTCTGCTAGCTGTGAACACCCGTCAGCTCACTCGTCGACTCCTTGTTGTGCCTCTGTTCATCAAACACTCATTGGGCCTATGCTCTCACAACCTCGTTACCCCTCCACTCGCAATGAGCTCATTGCCATCCTCTCGTCCTAAGTCTGTTATGCCTCCACTAGCTGTGAACACTTGTCAGCCTACTTGTCATTAATCTCCTACCTCTGGCTGCCATTGCACCTGCCTTCCAGCGTTCGCTTTGCGTGTATTCAACGAGATGAGCACAGGTTTGACGATGCCACCTTTTTATCTCGGGCATCATTAACCTGAAGGACTTACAGTGTATTCAGATCTATTTTGGGATGTCCTGAAAAGGCCTCTCAGCGCATCAGAAGTAGAGGGGTACATATATGGGTATCAAATTCTAAACCGAGGGCCTCCTGGAGGTGAGGCAATAAAGGCCGGACGTAGCATCAACCCAGAGAGGCAAAAGAAGGAATGGAGGAGGCAGGATCCATTGCAGGATCATTCTTGGTTTAAACCGATTTTCTCTCATCATTCACACTGTGTCGGTAAGATCGAGTTTCCCCTCTTTCAAGTTTACTGTGTTGTATTTTGACAGCCCACAGAACAATTATTGCACATCGTGCTTGAAGACTGTTGTTTGGAGCGTCCACGTACAAAATGCACTGACTGTAAGTGTCTCCTCTTTTTCTATCCCGGCCCCTACCTTTTTTTTTGATTACATGGGTCACAGGTGGCTGCCGGCACTGGGAGATCTTTCATTTCTGCAGCAGGAACACTTGGCGTAACAAAATTGTTGAGATTGTGGAGGATATCGAAAGCATGGTGAATGAAGTTCATGGGTAGTTCTCTCATTTGTTCAGTTGTCACAGCTTAATATTGTATGATGCCGGTCCCAGACCCAGTATTACTTCCTGCGTAGTATCTTGAAACGCGCTCTTTTGTATATGTTCATGCTATGTATTCGGGCAAATTTGAAGGTCGATGTTTATATTCGAACACAACCACTTCTTGTTTACATGTGTTTTACAGCTAACACTCACAATTTCACGGTATTGCATTGGTAGGAGAAAAAAAAGGAAGAAAAAAAGGGACATTAGGACTCGTACCTGCCATGCACTGCAGTGGCCCTCACTTCGCTAGTTGAATCTTCAAGCTTCTCAAGTTATAGCAGTTGCTGGAAGGGATCAATATCAGGATAGAGACTTTCATGTGTCAGTGTCAATGCTTGCATATCATGACCTAGCTGAAGACAACAATGACATTTTAAAGGATACGACAGTGATATGATATTATGGGCACCAGATACATATTGAACACAAGTATGCTCTGGGATGGGAAATTCAATAGGTTAATGAGGTTACATATCATCTCGGAATTAGAGGAGAGAGATAGGTGTTTAGATATTGAGCATGTTATTGAATTTTTCAGCATGAGTTCCCTTTACCTATCACCTTTCATGTACTTTCCTTACCTTTTCCTCTACAGCCATTCATCTCCATCCCCCTCCCTTCCCTCACAGACCTCTTTCACAATAGTGGAATACCATTCCATCATCACCTCCATATCCATTTGCCTCCCACATCTCAAGAGGCTCATGATGGAGCTTGAAGAAAATGACGACGTGGAAGAACCCTTATCAGAATCCCTAGCACCTGTATTCAAAGATAATGAGATATAGGGGAGGATGAAAGAATTAGAAGAGATTTGGATGCCTATTGATGGAATTGACAAGAGGGGATTTGTAACAGTCTGTCATCTCCCTTGGACCTTGCTAAACCTTCTGTGTAGGAATTGATAAGTAATATTGTACCAAGGTTAAAATCCTTAAGATACCTTCATCTAGCTGTACCCATGACTATACCATCATCTTATTCCTCATCCCCATCCTTCTCACCTTCCCCTAGCTCCACTCCCTCTACTTCCACAAGCTCTGAGTCCGGACAGGTAGTAGATTCTCCACTTCATCCTGCTCTATCCACCCCCTCGTTGGAGGTGGCAGAGACGACGGCAATAACTACATGACATTGGAAGACCAAGCAAGGAAATGAGTGGAGGTGGGGAAGAAGTTGAGAGGTGTAGTGTGGGATGATATGGTGAGGTATTTGATTGAGAGGTGTGAAGACGGGAGGGTGGTGGATAGGGTTGTTAGGAGGAGGTATAAGCAGCTGAGTTGGGTCAAAGGGGTGAGAGTCGGGAAGTGGTGGAACTGATGAGTTGTGATTTATTAACAAGAAATGGGGTATATCTCACTAGATTGTTTATTTATTATCAGTTTGCAGATATGCACCTACTAGAATCAGCAGAGCTAATCAAACATATGTTACACCATTTCTTCTCTGTTTGAATTCCTAGAGGTTAAGTGAATTCAAAGCCAAGTCATCAAGTGAGCTCACCTCCAAATTGTCTACAGTCTTCAGTCCCAGATGCACTCCTACAGTCATTTCTATCAATGTATCAACTAAACTCCAATGTCCAAGTCTTCTGCCAGAAGGGCTGCAGTCAAATTGATGGTACTGCATAGTACAAAAATGGTGGGAGACATAAACCTACCGTAATGCCTGTACATATATCCATGCACCCTGTCAGAATCTGCTCATCACTTATAGCTTGTAGATTCACATGTGAGTTCAAGCTAAGAGGTTCAGGTTAAACTTGATATATGGTGAAGTGGTGTGACCCAATTTATAATTTATTTAGGTTAATTACTTTGCTGAAATTGAAGGGAGGTCAGGAAGGAGTCTGATACTTTCAGACTTGTGAGCATGCACACTGGCAGATAAGTGGTTATAAGAGGAAGGCCAGCCAGCAATTTGACAGTTTGCTGAAGTTACTCAAGTCTTTCTATCTGCTGGCAGACCCTGCAACTTGATGTAGAAAAGCAACTTCAGAAGAWGCTGGATACTAAGCTCTCCACAAGCTTTTGCTCATACTCAGTTTCTGCTTATTGAGACATGATGTTTGATGATGATATGGTGGTTGTTCTGTGGGTCTCTTAAGGTGCAGCAGTGCACTGCCAGTAAAGGGTGCTTATTGGAGGCCTTGAAACTGTGCATGATTTTCTATACTGTGCTAAGAATATCTGTAGATAAGGATAGTAATGTTACATAATGAGATTGAGGTTGTTTACAAGTAAAACAAGATACAGAACAATCCTAGTTCAACATTGGACCTATCATGACCCATTGGAGTTTGGAGTGGGATGTACATATTGCATGCAAGAAAGATACCAAGAAACCTAATCTTGACCCAAGAAGTTAGAAAAAATATACAATGAAACACTATTTTACTCACTATTGCTGAGCCAGCATTAGTTATCCTTCTTTCTGAAAACTTTCTTTACTTTAGTCAAGATGTTGTGTTTCTGTTTAGCACTAGGCATAGAGGAGATAACTAGGTCCCTGGATCTTGTATGCTGCAGTGCAGAAATCTCTTGCTGAGAGTGTTGTCTTATAGCTTGCACTTGAGCCAGAAATTGAATCCTTTCCAAAGTATCAGGATGATCTTCTCCAAGAACTCTTTTTGAATCTGCAACCACCTTTTCCATAATCACCTCAACTAAGTCATGCCTATCTGGGAAAGTAGAGTAGATTTGGGTGAGAGTATATGTAAAAAGAAGTGTGTTAGGATGTTCCTCTCCTTGTACTCTTTTAGAGACCTCAACAACCTTCTCTTGCAAGTCTGCAGCTTCTTTCAACATCCCCATATGAGAATAGATTGAGGCTAGATTGTCAATGCTGGTGAGAGTATCTGGATGCTCCTCTCCTAGCACTCTATTCTGAACCACAACTAGCTTCTCTTGCAACTCTACAGCTTCTTTCAACCTCCCCATACGAGAATAGGTTAAGGCTAGATTGTTGATGCTGACAAGAGTACTTGGATGCTCCTCTCCCAGCACTCTTTTCCTGACTACAACTAGCTTCTCTTGCAATTCTCCAGCTTCTTCCAACCTCCTCATACTAGAATGAGTGAAGGCTAGATTGTTGATGCTGGTAAGAGTCTCTGGATGCTCCTCTCCTAGCACTCTTTTGCTGACCACAACTAGCTTCTCTTGCAATTCTGCAGCTTCTTTCAACCTCCCCATATTAGAATAGATTAAGGCTAGATTGCTGATGCTGATAAGAGTATCTGGATGCTCCTCTCYCAGTACTCTTTTCCTGACCACAACTAGCTTCTCTTGCAACTCTGTAGCTTCCTTCAATCTCCCCAGTCTAGAATAGATTGAGGCCAGATTATTGATGCTGGTAAGAGTATTTGGATGCTCCTCTCCTAGTACTCTTTTCTGGACCACAACTAGCTTCTCTTGCAACTCTGCAGCTTCTTTCAACCTCCCTATACTGCTATAGATTGAGCCTAGGTTATTGATATTGGTAAGAGTCTCTGGATGTTCCTCTCCTTGTATCCTTCTTGAGATTTCAACTAACTCCTCTCCTAGCTTCTGTGCATCTTCCCATCTTCCCATCTTAGAATAGACCCTTACCAGGTTCTGTCTACTTTTCAAGATTCTGAAATGCTCTGGCTCTAGGTATTTGAGATATTGCCCATAGCACCTCTCATACATAGCTGCCTCATTTTTCCAATTTCCACCCCAGCTATAAATTTTTCCAAATGCCCATGCCACATCTATTTCCTCTAGAGCCAGAGCAGGCCAGCTTGCTAAGTGTGGTATCATTAACAGACAATGTTGAATATCCTCCTCTGTGTCCTTATATGATACAGATCCTGCTATAATGCCTTTTGCCCTCATTTCAGCCACACTTTTCTCCTGTGATGACATCATGTCACTGATCCACTGCTGTACCATAGGGTGTATGTGATACAGCCTTTTATTGTCATCCATTTCCAGCAGTGAATGTGATGTTAAGACTGTAATCATCTCATTGAATGTGAAAGTGTTCCAATCCTTCACTTCTCCTGAAGTGAATTCCTCCAAATATTCTTTGCCTCTCTTGAGTGCTTCACTGGGTGGTAGAGGATTATCCCATTGCAGTTCAATGTATCTATATGCTTTATGGAATAATGAGGATGGAATACCATGAAAATGGAGCCAGGAGCAAACTTGTAGAAACTGTTTGCTCCTATTATCCAACTGTTTCCAGCTTAAATCCCAAGTAGCATACATAGATAATTCATATTCATCTTGGACCATCTTTCTTGAGAGCAAATTAGCTCTATGCTGAGTATACAGTCCAAGATACTCAGTAAAGCATCCTAGCTGGTGTATATAACTTCCAGCATGGACTATTGCAAGTGGAAAGAGGTGGAGTGCTTTTACAATGGCCAAGGCAGTTGGAGTGGTTATTTCATTTCTGCTCCTTTTGGCATGGTGCAGAAGCAACTCTACTGCCTCATCTTCAGTCATATCTGCTATCTGGATTCTATGCTCTGCTGCCTGCCAGAAACTAGAGTCCCTAGTAGTGACAAGCACATTTCCATAAGTGCACTGTGGAACATATTTCCCAATATTCAAATTGGGATCATCAGCATTATCAAAGATGAGGAGCCACTGCTGTTGATTGTTGTACAGCCAATCTTTGGCAGACTGCCAACTAGGACCAGAGATGCCACACTTTCTGGCAATATCAAGAAGGCTGGCCTGTATGAGCTCTTCAGTGT
>RCHF01001960.1:0-13200 GCA_003987895.1 Neonothopanus nambi | reverse complement strand
AGAATGGTTCTCATTCCTTGCACTACCTACTACATTAGAGCCTTCGTTGTCATCGGCTCTCGCTTTACCTCTGGGGTATCTACTCGGGGTATGTGATAACTGTGGGGTCATCTTGCGCATCATATCTCCATATCCATAGACCGGTTCATCCCTCCCTGGGGATGTAGTCCCTTGCTCTACCCTTGAGGTTCCTTCATTCGTGAAACCACTGGGGATTCTGGCGGACGGTGATCCAGCTTCGGATCGGTCTCCTACGACGGAGTTCTGAGGTGAGACTTGTACCCGAGCCTGCGGCAATTGGTAGCGCGATGGCTGTGCCAATGGCCTGGCCGTTGATGTCGACGACATTGATTGGCGGTTTCCAAGCGAGGTCGTATCAGCAGGGTGTGGAGATTGATTACCAGCAGGGTATGGCAGTTGTAGTGCTTCGAGGGCTAGCTGCCTGCTATAAGAGCGGGTATGAGGGTTTTGGGTGGTTTCCTTGTGATTCGCCACAAGTGAAAAATTTTCTTCGAAGACTTTCGCCTTCAGTCCTAAACACAGTCAAAATTATCCTAGTGGATAATACCTGCGGCTTAAAAAATGTGTAAGGGCTCTCACCAGTCTCAGACGACAACTAAGCCAGACAGTGGTTTATAATTAGCCACTAGATACTTTTGGACAGTAGAGTAGTCGAAGACGCAGTAAGAGTAAGAGTAAAAGTTAAGAATGATTATGTAAGTAAAAGTCCGTAACCCATATGTGACGAGGTGGCATAGCCACTAGTCGTAGCCGTTACATGAAATGTCCTTACACGCGACAACAGTCATTCATTCCGTCTCAGGAAGTACCCCAACAGAAATCGGCAACATCAAACGACGAGGCCGAGTTGTTGAATTCAAAGAGAACGGCTACCAAGTCCAATTCGAGGATGGTCTCATCGAATCCAACATCGATCACTGTATCCTCGCAACAGGGTACAAAACGTCTTTCCCTTTCTTCCCCTCATCTATCCTGCACGAAGGTCTCCCTCAACCCCTTCCTCCGATTCCTAAAGAATTGTATAACTCATCATATGATGTCTTCCCACTCGCAAAACATATATTCCCTCTGAATCACACGGAATTCCCCCCGCACAGTCTAGCATTCTTAGGTCTCCTAATTAAAGTCGCTCCGTTCCCGATCGTTGAGGCTCAAGCCCGTGCCCTGGTCCATGTATTCGCGCACCCGAGTACCCTTGATCCCACACGTGAAGCAGTAGACATCATGACCCGTTACGAGGAGCTCTGTACGGAGTTGGGTACTGATGATCCGCTTAAGATCGCGCAAGTATGGCATCGATTCAAAGGATATGAACAGTTCGATTATAGAGATCATCTATACGCGTTCGTTGATGCTTCGACGAGTGGGCTGGAAGGTATAGAAGGACGTATAGTCGTTCCTGAGTGGGAGAAGAAGATGTATGATGAGAAGGATGTACTTAGGAAGTTTTGGGTTGGGCTTGAAGAGAAGGGTGTTGCGGAGGAGTGGGTTAGAGGTGTTGGGGAAAAGGGTCCACATGAGTGGGTTGAGCTGTTAGAGAGGATGCTTAGAGAGGCGAAGAGGGAACATGTACAGGTTGATGGTACGGAATCGAAGTTGTGATATTGCTTTTTTTGTCATTCCAAAGTTCTCGTTAATCTCGTCAATTGTTGTGGTAACCCATCTCAGGTTATAATGCCCGATCGGAAGCTATCGGATGCGCCGCTTTTGACTCGTAGCTTGAAGAAGGAAACCCTAATCTCCGCAAGAATTGAAATAGATCTTCTACATCATAGCCTCACCTTCTCTTATACCTTGGACATCGGACCCGTGCTATAAAATTACTCTCCAAATATGATCAATATCAAGTGCGAAGATTTCTTTGGTCCATACAAACGCCGAGGCTGTGAAGCAAGGACTCGTGTATAAAAGCAAGGGAATCTTCAGTAATTTCTACACAAGATGACAAAAGACACCTTGTCAAAACGTATCTGCGTTCTTGGTGCCGGGCCCTCAGGTCTAGCCGCTCTAAAGTGTATTTCGGACAGCCAAGAATTCCAAGCAGGAAACTGGCTTCTTGTTGCATTCGAAACGCGAGATCGAGTTGGAGGGATATGGTTTGTGTTTTTGTTCATAATTGAGATTCCTATTCGTTGAATTGAAACAGGTATCCCTCGGAGCCTATACGCGACCCTCCTTTGACGCCCCTTTATGATTCGCTGACTATAAACATACCACATCCAGGTGAGCAGTGTCCAAAACATAACCCAGAGGGCCAAAAACTCATATATGTATATGTATAATCGACTAGTCATGGCGTACTCCAGTTATCCATTCCCTCCATCCACATCAATCTTTCCACCGGCATCTACACAATATGCAGCTGTCCACGRGCGTCAGATAAAGGTCGGAACGTAGGAAAAAAAAAAAAAAAAAAAGTTGAAACATACGTTTCACATTGAACGAACTATTGAAGACGCCCAACACGGCCATGGAACGACCGCAACCATTAGCACACGGAAAGGCATCTCAAAAAACCAACAAATGGCTCACTATGCCATGATTCCCATGCTCATCCAATACCTTCTTTGGCCACTTGATATGCGATCCGTGACTACCCAAGGACTTCCTGGACCTCCCACCGCTCGAATCCCGCTCCCGCTTCACCTTCACATCATCATCCGCCTTCACCTTCTTCTGCTTCCTAACTTTTTTCTGCCCAGGTACAGCACTACTTTTCTTCTCCTTCTTCTCCTTCACCTCATCCAAATCACGATGCTTCAACTTCCTCCTTTTCGGAGGTCTATGCTGTAAATCTCGCAAATCTCCTGCGGTCCCGCGCGGAGTCCAAGTGACGCTAGCAGAAGATTTTCCTACGTTATCCCCGTTCTCGCTGGGATTGGACGAACTAAGCTGGGTCAACTCCGATACGTCACTCATAGTCTCCATCGCCGAGCTCGCATAATCACGTTTATTCCCACCGTATCCCGCAGGGGATGACTTCAGAGACTTGAGGAAGCTGAAGTCATACGGATGTCCAGGGTTGGAGAACGACGACGATCCCGACAATAAAGCACCTTTGGCCGATTTGACATCGTCTTCAGTTGCGAAAAGTAATGCCGCATCCGGAACAGGAGCAGAAACGGAAACAGCAACAGAATCTTGGGACATCATCAACTTCTTGAGAGGTGACTCTGAGAAATCCGTGACCATCTTCGCTACGACGTTCTCCTCGTCTTCAGCTTCGATGGAGGAAACGGGGTAATCGTGATCGTGGCGAATAACATCAAGCATATGGACGTCTTTAACGTCTGACGAGGACAGGGCATTCTTATTCTGGATGACGGGGAGTGTGAGGATGGTACGTGTGAATATTGTACGGATGCTTCATCCTTTTCCTCATCCCTGGTACCGGCATCGATGTTACTAGAGGCCTCCGCCAAGTTCGAGGTCCCTTCCGTCGGCTCTGTCGGCATAAGCGGGGGTGAAGACGAGCGTGAGGGTGGTATGACCAGACTTTGCTTGTGCCTGTGCACGAATTTCACGGGCACTTCTTCTTCCTGTCCTCCGTCTTCACCCTCATCTTCGTCCTCGTTGTTGACATTGGCAACAGTGACAGCAGCGCCAGAAAGAGAGCGCGACGACGATGGTCCAACATCCTCCATCACCGTGTCGACCATCGAGGAATTTCGGGTAGCTTCGCCTTCACTATCTTCAGACGGGATAGCAGAGTATGGTCTTCTCCCTTCAAGCGAGAGATCAGGCTGGAAAAATGCTGGTGCTGGTGTCTTCTCGGCTGTACCTGCAAAAGCAAAGGGCGCATATATTCAGGTCAATACACGAACAAGAAAAGAAGACGAGATATTCACTCGACGCGGAAATGGCATTGGACGCTCCAGCTGGATGACAAAAAATAACAAGGTGTGTCGTCAGAACAGGCAAGAATCGAAGAAAAGGGGTGAAGAAATTCCTACTGGGCTGAGTCCAGTCCACTGGAGTAAACTGACAAGGAGAGCCGGACTCTGAACGATCCACTTGGGTATCCGGATGATCATGAATTGGGTTGGTTGTGTTTCCATCGTCACCATTGCAAAAACCTGGGTAAACCGGCCATTATTGATGTCAAGCCTTCAAAAAAAAAAAAAAGCTCGTTAACTCACCGTTTCTTGATTCTGGACCTGGCGTATTCCTCGCAGAGGATTCCGGGCGTTGAAAGGTAGTGGACACCGTAGCGTCATCACTGGGTGTAATTTCCATCCCGGGCTCGGGCTGTACAGGAAATGAAGCTGAAACTCGTAGAGTCAACTGAGCATGTCCGCTCTGAAACAAAATAACTCACCAGGAGAATCCTGACCATTTGGTTTAGGAAGCGATTCAGGAGGGTCAAGGAGGGCTCTGATGGGACTTGTCCCCATCTCGTGTCGAACTACTGCAAACCGTAATGAAAGGGCTTAAAAACAGCACAAGACACAAAAAACATACTCGGTCTCAGTCTATCGGGTTCTGGTGTACGCAAGGAACGTTCGACGCTCGTCGAACCGGCTTCAGTCGTCGCTGGTAAATCGCGCGTTTGTGTTGAGGCTTCATCTAATAACGCATTTCATCAATCAAGAAGAAAAAAAAAGCTGGATTAAACTTTAAACTCACCGATTGCAGCATACAGATCCCTCGCCCTCTCCAGCAACTCCTCAACACTAAAACTAACTGAATCCAGCCTTTCAATCAATGTATCCGTCTGACCCTTATCACTAGCCTTCCCAATCCTCTCTTCCATCGAACTAACCCTATCCACCAAATTTTTAATGGCCTTCGTATGCATGAAATGACTTTGCCTGAGCGCAATATTCATCTGCCTCAAAATGTCTTGAATCGTATTCGTATCGCTCTGAGACCTCCTCTCGAGGTTTTTTACATCAGATGAGAGAGGTTGGATAGCTCGTTGGAAGGACTGTTCTAGAGATTCTAAACGAGCGTTCGTATTGGTCTGATGTTCGAGGAGTATAGGGCCAATCGCCGACATGATTCTGGAGGCTACATGTTCGATTGAAACCGATTGAGATGGAGACATCGCAGGATGATTTGGAAGAGAATATGAAGAATGTGAAGGACCAGCCATTGGCATCGACGTTGGCATTGGATGAGGTACAGCGTGGGGTTGCGGTATCGGATGGCGAGGCGGTGGCTGTCGGTATGTTAATTCTGGAATTGGGACAAGCTGCGAAGTAAAATTCTGTTGAACAGGCCTAGGCTGTTGAGAATTATGTATTGTCCGAGAGTTATATGCTTGAAGGCGTTGATGATGATAAGAACCGAGATTTGCCATTTTTTCTGTTTTCCCTTTGTTTCAGTGGCGGCGGTCAGAGACAAAGGGTCGACGCGTGCTTTGACGCGTCTACAGTGACAAATAACACGCGTGGACGGACCTCCATTTCTTCTCGAGGTGTATGTAATGATGAATCTGATAGTAATGTATGTATTACAACATCGGGTATTTAGAAGACTTCAAGTTGCAAGTATAGTACAAAACATAATTTGACGGCCCCCAAACCCATATTCCATCCTAAGAAGTTCACCACGAGGTGGACCAGCAAGTATCGACTCGGAGGTCTCGTTCTTCCAGAATCCAGAAGTACCAAAGTGGTGGCTGGCCACATAGCCCAGAGGCTTTTCGAGCAACGACCCATCCCTCGGCAAGACAGACAGTCGAGCGAGCTTCATGGCTAGCTGCAAGCGCTCTTTCATTTGATCTAAGCCTGTCACGCCAATTCATCTCGAAACCAACACAGCAAACACCACAACAATGATGACCGTAAGCGCAAGCGCAATCAAGGCTATAGAAAACCTCGCAAGAGGGAATTTTCCCTGGGTGAGCGCGTGCTGGACGGTAAAATATCGTGTAAGGCCTGTATCACATAACATAAGAAATCTCCAGTTTAGCGAACCGTAGATATAGAGGTAGATATAGATACATACCAATGAGAAGAACTGCGACTCCCAAGCCTACAGCTGTCGAACCTAATGGTTTAGCGTACACCTGTATCTGTTGTCCTACCCCAGACACAGTTTGTCCGTTACTCTTTGACTCATCTAGGGATACGGTGAACAACTGCACCAAGGCTAAAAGAAAAATCAATCTAAGCATGGGCATAACGAGATGCAAGAAAATTAACACACACCTACACCCGTCGATGCAATAGCCAAACTCGTCCTCACATACGCCAAAAACGTCCTTTCTGACGCTAGATGGTCTCTAGCGACGCTGCCGGTGTTTTCAAGCACCAGTACTGGATAATACCTAGATGGTATACCAATTGTACGTCTCCGAAGCTGCTGCGACTGAGCAGTTGAATTCGGTATAGCATCCCTAACCTCCTCTCCCTCCTCTCCATCATCCTCCTGCTCGACCGGTGACTCCAACACCCTCCTCTCATCCGAGCCTCCATTTCCATCTCCAGGCCTATTATCCACACTTGTATTCACACTAGCCAGCTTCTCCGCTGCTCGGGACATAGTGGGTAACTTGAACGACACAGAGCGCCTAGGAGGATTCGGATGAGGAGAAGCTTGTCCTTCTGAGAAACTTGTAGTGGTTTCGCTTTGAGCAGGGTCTTGGGAGGCAAGAGGTGTAGTTGAAGTCGCAGAGAGACGTTCAACTTGTTCTCCAGCATCAGGAAATTCAGAGTCCAATTTGGAATTGGGAGATGATAGCGTCATATTGCGAGCTCTGCCGCTCTCTTTACGTATTCACGTATCGAAAGTCTGGTAGAGTGCTTATTTGACTTTATGAAGAAATAATCTTTGAAGAGGCTTTCGCAGGCCGTACCAGCTGTAACTGATGAAAGTATGAAGTAAACATTTGATCTGTTTCAGTTGAATTCGAATTGAATTGGCTCCATCATAGTATAAGTATTAGGTTCCGTACATTGATACACTATGAACTATAAAATACTTTGAATCGCATAGTCTAGATCCATGACCTCCTACTCTTAATCCAAACCAATCCCGCCATGAACAGAACGCAGATGCTCATAAACTTCATCAGAAGTAGCTGACCTGCGCAGACAGACCCAACAGAAGTGCGCCTTGCATGAAGTACATTGAACATGATTGCATCCCTCCGTTCTCTCAATAGCCGCTATCATGAAAAAAAGAGATTAGCATGAAACGTCTCTAACAATCAAGGAACAACAGCTTACACCGACACCCCGGACACTCTTTCGCTCCCCTTCTATCCATCCACCTCCTAAACAACCTGTCCCCGCCCTTCCTCTCCTCCTCAAACTCCTCACACGTCATCCCCTCATGGAATTCCCTCTGGCAAACCGTACAAATCCTCACAAAACACTCAGGGCACCTCAAAATCCACTGCAACGGCGTCTTCCTCCTCCTCGCCTTCCTCACTTGGTCGACCACACCCTGGGGTATCCTATAAATCTGCGCGCAATTCGGTGTAGGACAGAACCTAAACACTTCCGGTCTGGCGCGGATGTAAAACTGAAATGCGTTTTCGACGAAAGTTCTATACTCCTCCGACCTGAGAAACCGATGGAAGATATCGAGAGGTATAGGTTGTTCGCATGAGTTGTCATCTCCTATGCACGTTATAGGGAATTGCCCGTCTCGCGAACGCGCAGACGCCCCTACGTAGTGAGATATACAATCCGTGCAATAGGCGTGTCCACAAGGAAGAGTTATAGGATCCGTTACATCCGTGAAACAAGACGGACACGTCAACTCTGTCCTAGCTTTCTTCTTCTTCAAATCAGCCTTGGCGGCGTCTATAGCCGTATGCAGCGCTCGTAGAACAACCACGCCCTCTCCTCTAGCGGATAAACATTGCTTCTTCTCGTCCAACTCCACACTCGGAAGCTTCTCTTTTAAACGGTCTAGTCCTTCCTCTTTGAAGTATTGCACCAATACAGTGTTAAGGGGAACAGCATGCGTCTGCAGTGCCTGTCGGTTCAAAAGCCTTTCGAGATGTCTCTCTGCCCTAGCCTGCCTACGCTCCGTCCCAAAAATCATCACATGGCACCGAAGGGCATCGCCATGTATATACGTCTTCGTTTCCTCCGCAATCTCCTTGAACGCCTGCACGCCCTCCACTGTCCTGAAATACTCATGCCACACCGCAACATTCCCATCTCCCATCTTCCATGTCTTCCCCGCTAGAACATTATCCACCTGTCCCTTAAACCTCCTAAGCACCTGGAAATTGTCCCCAGAAATCCTTATCACAACCTCCTTCCTCCCCACTTGGTTATTAACCTTCAACTTGAGCGTTTCAGGGATGTTCTCCGCGATCCACTCCATAGCATGTTGCTGTACTTGGTATTGCTCTCGAGGGATGAGGTATGATACCGAAAGATTAAGTCTCGTACGGAGGGGAGCGTCGTTAATCTTCGGTGGATCCACTTGAAGACCTTCATACGCCGAAGCCGCAGAATCTTGATCTGTGAACAACGCCCAACCTCTACAAAACCTATCACCAGGTATCTCACCCTGAATCTCCAAAGACCGCAAAGACCCATATCGTTCCAAAATAGGAGTAATCAACTCCTCCGCTTTATCCTCGTTAACCCGCCCATTACGTTCCATCGAAACGACTTCCCCGCCGATACCAAACACGAAGTCCAGTACATCCTGTAGATCGTACGACCGCTTCGTAGTCGGTAGATTTTCGATTTTGACGATTTTCCTGTAGGGATTGTTCCCCGACGCTGCAGGCCTATACGCATGTAATCTCTGATCCCAAATGGTCTGTCCGTGAAGTTTCCCAGTAGCCGTATACGCTTCAGCCGTAGTAGAATATACCACAGTAGCGGTCTTCGACGGACGAAGGAAGTTAAAAGCCAAAGACGATTCGAACCTCGTATTCCCGGTAGACGTCGTAGGCGGCAAATCCAATTTAGCAGACACCTCTACACCTTTAATCACATATCCATCCAAGATAGCCAACGCCGCCGCGGCATCAGAAGGGTTTTCGAAATGGAGCGTAGCTTTTTCCTTTTCAATGTCACGACGGAGGAGGGTACAGTTTTCAAACATGGCGACCAGTGATTGTAGGTGACGGTCTTGGGCGTTTGTGGGGACGTTGGTTAGGGTTATACGGTGGGATTCGAAGCCGGTGCATAGAGAGCGGATTACACCGCCGTGAGAGAGGACGATTTGGGTTGAGGATAGGACAGTGTGTTTTTCGCCAGGGATGGTAGATGAGCTCTAGGATGCATGGGTTAGGACGTGTGAGATAGGATAGTAGAAGACAACAGATGCATACGTCGGATTTGAATCCTTCAATAGCGTCGGCAGGAGGATACTCGTGAGGGTACCAACATTTCTCCCCAAATTTACACGTTCCTTTCAGCCACGCACGGCATGGTTCGAAAGCTACTTCAAGTACTGGCTCATGAGTCTGAGATGTAGAGTTTGCATTATCATGTAGCGTATTCTATGCCGAAGTTCCTCAGTCACACAGAAAATGCAACATTCAAGCCCCCGGACTCACCTTTGTAGCCAAACTATCTCCCTCATCCGTCGAAGGCAGTGGTAATCCTTCATGCAAAAACCGACAATTATCTCCGTATCTACAAGTTCCAAGACTCCAAAAACGACACAAAGGTGAAGGCTGAGGCTGTAAAATCGTTGATTCATCAAAGCCGCACTCGTGGTAGCTCAAGTTCATTAACGCACCTTCTCATGAACAAAAAGGCAAGCATCACCTCTAGAGCAATGCCCCTTTGAAAAATACACACAAGGTAATTCAACCTGTTGTGTTCATGTCAAGCTTTCGAAGGGTTTCAAGTACTGACACCATTCCTTTGCCATGCTAATAACGCAACTGTTTGACGCCCGCTAGTAATCGTTGTCTGGGCGCCTAGAACACTGTGTCGTCAATAATCGATGTTTCTGAAGAAATAAGGCAAGATAGAGCAACTTACTTGTCCTGACTTTACGAATCAAGAATTCACTGAAAGAAAGCCATTCTTTCAGAAAAGTCTTCGCTATTCGAGAATCGAAATTTCTACTGCGCTTTTATTGTATGTATGTATCTGTTTGAGTCAGAGGCTTCCGGGGTGTTACCTTGAATAACCGGTTCTTCCAACTTTCGCCGGTCACTCCTCCTTCAAACCATCTTTTCTTTAAAATTTCTCGCTTTCTCTACATATCTGAGGCAGTGGTTAATGAATTCTACACTCTTATGCACTGCGATTACGAAACACTGTAGTGTCAGAATTCTCATGCATCTCACGTCAGGGATTTTATGAGAAACTGCTATTACCTTATCTTGGTAGGTAATGTCTGACAATCACAATAATTCTTCAAATGTCTATCAGTCTGACAAGGGGCCTTATAAAGGCAGTCAAGGGGCAGGAGGGATTACAAAATACATCATGACTAGCTATATTAGTTATCTGCTAAAAAAGTATCATGTGAAGCAGGGTTAGTCTTCTGGTGAAATTCATCTTGTTCATAAGACTGTTTGTGTGTTATCTAGCATGTCATGTCTAGCTAGCTTTATAAGGGGTGCTAGAGTTTGTGAGAATTGTCATAGGCAGCACCATGATACTGGGTGGTCATCTTTGCCAGCTTTGTAGGCCTTGGGCTAGCTGGCAAGATTCATCAGGGGCTATCTGGGGTACAATGTCTATCTGACCATGTAAGGGGTGCTAGACCTTGTGAGAATCGTCATAATAAGCATCATGATACTGGGTGGTCATCTTTGCCAGTGTTGTAGGCCTTGGGCTACTTGGTAAGATCCATCAGGAGTATAATGTCTGTCTGACCATGTGAGGGATGCTAGACCTTATAAGAATTGCCATGGGCAGCATCATGATACTAGATGATCATCTTTGCCAGCTTTGTAGGCCTTGAGCTAGTTGGCAACATTCAACATGGCCTATCTGGAATGAAATGTCTGACTAACCTTGTAAGGCATGTTGAAAGTTATAGAAACCACCATACCCAGCATTGTGATACTAGTAGTACTCATCTTCATCAGCCTCATTTGTCATTATTGGCCGTGATCATCCTACTGGACCCAGGTAGCATCCAATAATTCTTTCTCAATTCTGCATTATTTCTCAATCCCAATAAGAACACAAGAACATTACATTAATAATCTGCTTATGATATGCAAGGTATCTATTCTGAAAGGTAATCTAAGATGCCTTGGCATGCCCATCAGTACCACCCACGGTAGTCAGAATGTTGTGGGAGGTGGCTGCTTTCAGTGCAGCTCTGTTCTTACGGATCTGAGCTAGAGCACTAGTTTCAGAAGGACACTTCTTGGAGGTGGTAAACTGAAATACAGTTCTACTGCTCTGTTAGTTGCATGTCCCTTGAACGATGAAGAATTTACTCACTGATTCCAGAAAAGAAGTAAATCCTTAACCTCATCTTCCTTGTTAGGATCTTCTAGAAGGTCCATAATAGTCAGGTAAAAATTTTTGCTGTTGGTCACGGTGTCAGATCTACTAAACACTGTCACTGAACATATTGAGATCTGTAACTGCATTTGACTTATATTAATATAATAGAATGCTTATAGAAAGACGACTCACTAAGGTAGCCACATAAGCAAGTGATGCTCTGGTGACTGTGTCCATTCCATGAATTCGGGTGTTGCCCATGCGGGTGGCCCTGTTTTGCTTGCCATCTACAGACCCAGGAGAAGTGAAAATGTGTTTGTAAGCCTTTAACGGAAAAAGGTCAGAAGATAATATAGACACTTGAGAGAAAAGGGACCTTGACAAGGATGTCTGAATGCAGAAGGCCGTGCCAGGGATTCTTGGCATCATACTTAGAATCCCTATACAGAAGAAGCGGCCATTGATCAGCTGCAGGCACAATCACACCACTCTTCAGCTGGGCCTTTATCCTATGACAACATTGGAGATAAGGTGATATCAAGAAGAACCATATGATCTTACTAGGGCTTGGTGAGAAACTCCCCAGACCTTTCTCACATTTGTTACTAACATCGAGACTATTTGGACAGTTTCTAACACTAGTTACTAACATATTCCTCACCTCTATGTTACTCACATGTGAGGAATGGTGTTTCTAACAATGTGAGGAATTATTTTGATGTTAGAAATGTGAGAAAGTGTAAACTAGTCCCAACTCGACAAATCCAATGCCTCCTCATCTACTGTCTCACCTGTAGAACATTGTCCAGATGGTATAGAAGCATTCTCCTTGGGAATAGGCTTGTCAGAGAGTAGATTATGCAAAGCCAGTGAACCCAGGTTGATGTTGTCGTCAACAATGAAGTCGGGTGCACGTAGTGGGAGTGGAGCATCAAGGTTAGTGACAATATCTCCATCTTCTGTTATCAGAACCTCATCATCTTCATCACTTTCCATTCTGTCATCATCTTCTACTTCCACTTCCTTCACTTTCATGAGCTGTTCTGGACTGATATTCCCAAACTGTACAACCGGTCTGGCCTGTGCAGCCTTCTTCTGTTCAGGGCTCTTCTGTGTCCAGTGTGAGATGATTTAGCATCAAGATGTGATGTTGGTGATGATACATTTACATACCTTATACCTTCCATACCACTGGCCCACTTGAATCATATCAAGAAGAGTGCACACATTCTGATTACCTCGAAGAGCTGAGTTGAACCATGTAATATTGGAATTGGTGCATTCATCAGACATGGAGTTGACAAGAATGGAGAAAATTTTAATGGCAAGATACTAATAGTCCATTAGCTTGATATGATCACTGTAAAGAGAAGACACATACACTTAGAATTCTTGCATGTGAATGCTTCTCAAGTTTTCACCACCACTCAAGTGAAGTGATACTTTCACTCAATGGCATGTTAAAAGGTGGGCGGTTAAGCCAGAATTGTTCGAGCTGTGATCGCAGAAGATTAAAAATAACTTGTTTGGCTTGCTCTCCAAAAACACGTTCCCTCTCTGCCGCATCCTTGAAATGAGGTAACTTGAGGGTGTTGAGTAACAAGTCTCGAAGGAATTTCTTGAGACATTCATAGGCATGTGGGAATGGAGGTTTGAAAGTGGGACTTGGAGTTATACTTGGGATGACAATCAATCCTGAAGTGGGATTAGCTGCAAGAGTGGATGTACTAGTGGCCCTAGGTGGTAATGTGATGGTGACATTTGGCTTAAGGAAATTGTGGGCAGGATATCCTGAGAGAAGAATATTAGTATATCTGATCACCTAAAGAAGAAG
>RCHF01001956.1:0-14119 GCA_003987895.1 Neonothopanus nambi | reverse complement strand
ATCTCATCTGAAATACCTTATGCGTCAGCTACATATGTAACAACCTTCGCAAACCAACCACGAACCGAACTTGATAAAGCAAACTCGATTTCCGTCTCTGACTTCCGACTACGTGACAGGAAGAGGTGACTGCACTGGCACACACGCTCCGCGAGCTAAGAGTAGCTCACTAAGTCAACAAGATCAGCGTATGAATAGCGAAAAATGACTTAGCAAAACCGGATGAATTTCCACTCACAGTGTGATACTTGGCTCGAGTCTCGAGGACGAGAAGTTTGTCTGGGGCGAATATGAGCTGGTGCATATGAAAGACCATGATGATTACCATACCTGCCAGTCTTCATCTCTTCTACATGTTCCTAGCCTAATATATGCGCTTCAATCCTTCAGTACATGTGAAATACGGCACCTGGCATGTTTGATATGGAAGTCAGTCCCAGAGCGGGTGAGAAGTGCTGTCCGAGGATCGAGAATATTTGGAGAAGCTGGGTCACCAAGTTGACCTTACGTGATGGGCTGAGTTGAAAGTGGTTGAAGTTGCCTATTTAATTTACTAATGAGGCCGCCGCCGATGAAGACGACGACGAGCGGCGAGGAGAGTGAGGGGAGGAAAGAAAGAATGGGGGGAGGAAGACTTGCGCAAAGTCCTGAAGTTCCGACACGGGTGACGTAGAATGACATCATCAAGCAGCCACGTGATAAAGCCGTGTGGCACTGGCAGTTTTTGCCGGGTTCTAACTTCTGCGTAGGGTTCTGCGATGGCCCGAGCTTGCCAGCTCTTCGCCACGCCTGAGCAACAAGCATGGCTTGAGCTCGGCGTAGAGCTCCGTCGCTGGCCGGGTCATACAACTTGGGCCAATCACGAACCGGCTGAAATTCATGTTGTCTATGTTCTGGTAGAGGTGCTCAAGATGATTGTGTTGAGATATTAGGTGTCTCAAAATGATTGTGGTATTTTTTCATGCACTCAAAATGATTGTGGTATCTTTTCACGCACTTAAAATGATTGCGTTAGGGACTCGCTCAACATGATTGCGGTCAAAACACAATCATTTTGACTGGACAAATCGTGTTTGATTGTGTTTCCCAATAACCCTGATTGTGTTTTCTTCCCGCAGTGCCCTCTTTATCTTCCACCTTTGATATCTCAACTGAGTCCCGAAGGACATCTAAAACCACCTCTTCCGCCACTGCGAAGACGCACGATGCATTTCAAATCTCGTCATGGACTCGAAGTGGAGAAGAGAGGGGAGGGTGGTTGAAAATGGAGGGGAAAAGATGTGCGCGTGAGGAAGGGGAGGGACGAGTGAGAGCTTGTGAATGTGGCAATGTCCAGGAAAAAGCTGCCGAAGCTAATACGGGGGAGGTGAGAGAGGTGAGAGATGGAGGGACAGGATGTGCCCAGGACGTTGGTTGTGGTCAGACTAGTATAGATGGGTGGAGTTGGGTAGGTTGGTGATGGTTGATATCGTGAAGTTCAGATGAAGATGCTAACGACGTTTTTCTTCTTCATTCACTCCCCCTCTCCTCACCCCTCCTCCACTCGGCTCACCGAACAAACTCTTATACGTAGCTCGTCCCTCTCTTCACCCTCACCTTCTCTATCATCCTCAATATTAACACACCCACTGTCCTCGTGTACTAAAACTTGGCCTGGTCCACAGGTCGACGTTGTGGATTGATATGGCCTTCATTCTCTCCGTCCCTCTTCTGCCTTCTCACCCCACCTGCACTCGACCCACTAGTCAAACTCTCATACGTGGGCAAGATCCCATCCATTCCTTCACCCATCTTCTCTATCATTTTCAACATCAATGCGCCCACCGTCTTAAGACTTGGCCTGGTCCACTGGTCGACGTTGAGGGCCTTGAAGGCGATTCACCTAGTGGAGGAGAAAGGAGAGAAGGGACGGGTGCCAGGCGGGTGAGTATGAGGCGAAAGCGAAGGAATACAGGGAAATGGGAAAGAACGAAAGAATGAAAAGAACTTGCGAAAGTGGGCCAGGTCTGGCAGGTACGAATCCGTACAGCTGCCAGCAGTTGGATCGGTTCCCCGGAGTCTGAAAATTATAGTGATGCCGCTGATGCCGGCTAATTCTCGTAAGGTAGGTCACCGCAAGGTCACCGTAGAGAGCATGCTTAGTGATTGAAAATTTCTTTTCCTCGTACCTCAACGTTCCTCTCATCGTCTTGCCCTTCTCTATGTGTAATTAGTGCTCGAAAGGAAATATATCACTAATTCAAACAATATCTCGCTGCCTGACATGTTTCCTTGTGCCATGGCACTGCCACCATCTCAGGATTCTCAGTCTCAGTGTCAAATATTTTCAACAATTCACCCCATGTCTTTGTATGCTAGAAATGGTCTACAGGAGCTGCAAGACACATCAGCCTATCTTCAACAACTGGAATACCTCGCTTTCAAGACCGTGACCGTTCTCAACTCCTCTTTGAGTTAGATAGGGCGAGCAAAGGGACATGTGTACGTTGATAGCAGCAAGTGTCCGTATTGATGTACATATCGAGGGTCAATCAATTTTCATAGTGACTGCTAGTACCCAGACTTAGTACTGTACACAGGCTCAAACGCTCGCTCGGCGCTTCGCACCTCCCTCGCTTTCCTGTGTAAATGCAGTAATAATAGCTGGAGCGAGACACCACATTGAATGGCCAGTTAGCACCTAGCTGTCAAACCCCCCATGGTAAAACAGCAAAAAGAACGAATCCTACACTGCGTTACGGATTCGTAATGATTTCAATCGACGATGACGATGACGTACGAGGAATCATGTAACCTCTGCCACTCCCTGCCAACCAAGATCCCACCCCGGCACCCATAGACAATTTGAACCAGTAACTTTCCTAGGCATTTATATTCAAAGTTCTTGAGTTAGACAAAGTGATAGATGTTAATGGGCCATACTAGTTTGAGTGCTAGTCATGTTGGAAGCCGGGGGTAGTTAAGGTTGAGGAAGCTACTATATTGGCATTGTTGTAGATGTTGATGGGACATGCTGGTTTGAGTGCTGGTTGTGTTGGAAGCCGGGTGTAGTTAAAGTTGAGGAAGCTATTGGCATTGCTGGGTCTGTGAGAAAGGGGTATTGCTATTAGGAATAGTATGTATAATGTATAGATGGAGGAGATGGACTAGCTGCTGTAGCACCAGTATAAGATATAGCATTCAACATGGTGAATGATTGTGAAGTTGTAGAAAAGTAAAAGTCAAGTTTGTTTGGGAGTGATGGAAGCTTACCTTGCTTTGACTAGAGCCATGGGCTCTAGTATCATATTGTACTAGGTTGGGAAGTTTGATTGTGATCATGGGGATCAACAGTCACATTGCAAACCATAAATACATTCTGTATAGTATTAGGTAAAGTACACCATTGCTAGTCATCTGTGGGTAGAAATAGAACTGTTCTCAGTAATTATGTTGCATGATTTACTCAAGATCCACCAATGTGTCTCCCATATCCAAAATGACCACTGCCCCAGAAACACACCCAAAGCAAATTTTGGTTTCATGCTGTGCCATGAAGTTAATGTCCCTGTAATGAGGTGGAATCCATAGGATATGCTTTTTGCCTGAGCTTGTGGGACTATAGATCTCATCACAGCTCTGGGAAAGGCAGTAGAGCAGATGCTCCTCAGGAGAATCTAATAATAAGCAGTTTCTATCATCAAAATCTGGCAGAATGAGAATTGAACAGATGTACACACCAAATGCTTGCAGGCCACTTGATGTATTCCATTTCGTTTAGAAATTCACTCACAACACAAAGGTGAGCGTAAAAGACTGGAAAGTCGATAGCCCCTCGCTGATTCGGAGTGGCATGGCAGAAAATGGAGCAGTCGACACCGTGAAAACGAAAAGACATTCATTTTTTCAATGAAGAACGACATACGCCCCACCTCACACCCTCACCAGCCATCGCAATCCTCTCAGCAACCCACACTTCATCGATGCATCAGTTGAGCTTCGACGCTTCTCCAACTCAGACTCTGCCAATTACACTCATCATCGTGACTCATGCGAGGAAGGAAGAGAATAGATGGTGGACATCGCCGTGGGAGCGCTTAGCTATTATGTCACAGGCGCTAAAAATTAAATCCGGCGCTTTAGACCGTCCACGTGGCAGGATCGGGCCGACAGCCGAATACTTCACGTCTTGCTCGAGGACGGAGGCAAGACAGAGGGGACATAACTCAGTGTGTTTCCCGGTGTACTGAGAGGCGTGGGTTTCATGACTGCTGATCGAATCTATTTATTCGACTGCTGACAAGTTGAAAGAAGGGGGGAATCAATGAGGCGAAAACCTAGGGAAGAGAGGAGGAAAAACATGCACTCTGATGACCAAATCAATCCTTGTACATATTATGTAAATAAAATTGAAAATATAGAAGAGATATAGAGATATCACGATATGAAAAGGCGCTCTGGGAGATCTGTGAATAGACACAAAAGCTACGAAGTAATATAAGTAACTAGTAAAGAAAGTAAAGTATATAGTAAGTATAAAGGCGGCCGAGTATCTGTGAGTTAGTGTATATAAAAGAAAGAACATAGGGGTATCTATGTACCTCTTTGTACTATAGGTACCGATCATTAAGAAAGAAAGTCCTGGCCGTAGGCCAAACTACTACGAATATAAAAGGAAAGTCAAAGCGTAAGTACTAGGGTCCATGTTTGTATCTACGAGAGTCCATAGTCGATAAATCTAACAAGAGAAAGAGGAGGAACTTCAGCGAAACTGATACATGTACATATCAAAAAGATCAAAGTGTGAAATTGGATGAGGAACAGCCCGTATAGCGAAGTCCAAGTCCATCAACCTGACAATCTCATTCAGCCGCCTCGCCTTCTATACTGTCATACTACCCTGCCGCTACCACATGTCCACAGCACGCCGCAAGCATTCTGTTCAAGATCCCATGGGAGCAAATGGCAGCTCAGCATCTGTCGACACCCATTCATCGTAATCATGAGGTCCATTAGCATCCCACAGGCGTATCGTGCGATCAATGCTTCCCGAGACGATATGCTCTCCCCTTGGTGAAAATGCAAGGGATGTAATCGGAAGTGTGTGTCCAGATAACTTGAAGAGCTCCTTCCCTGTCCCTGCATCCCATATGCGAATCGTCTTGTCATCTGATCCCGAAGCAATTCGTGTGTCATCCAGCAAGAATGCAACACAAAGCACATAGCTCTCATGCCCTTTGAGCTCAAGGAGCGAGCCCCCACCCCTTGCATCCCATACACGCACTGTGGTATCCCGTGAACCTGAAACAATCCGCTCTCCATTTGAAGAAAATGCAACGGAGGTGACTGGTCCTGTATGCCCCTGCAATAGGTCAGGAAGCACAAGTTGACCCGTATCCGTATCCCATATGCGAATGGTATAATCCAACGACCCTGAAACGAGCCTCCTGCTATCTGGTGAAACCGCAACAGAGAAAACGGGAGATTCATGGCGTAGCTTAAGAATCTCGTCCCCTGTCTCTGCATTCCAAATAATAACCGAACCATCATCAGATCCAGAAGCTATCAACCTGTGGTCATGCGAGAACGCAACAGTCCTGACCCAATCCTCGTGTTTCAATGGTTCTTTAAGAAGCGCTTTACCTGTCTGAGCGTCCCATACCTGAACTGTTTTATCTGCCGAGCCCGAAGCAATCCTCTTACCATCTGAGGAAAATACAACAGAGGTAACCCAATGCCTATGTCGTCCCAACACCTTGGGAGCTGTATCATCCGCATCGACATCCCGCATACGAACAGTCCCGCCTCTTAAACCCAAAGCAACGTGCGTGCCATCGGGTGAAAAAGCTACACACCGAATCCGATCCAAGAAGAGGAACAAATGGGAACTACGAACGCATTTGATCTCAGCTATGTTCATACAAAGAAGAGATAGTGAGGAATATAAATTTGAAAGGCGAGTGCCTGGACCCTCACCTGTTCGGAATTGACGTATGAATTTCTTAGCGAGGATTTGGTCATTTTGGGAGGCGCTTTCTTTCATCGTCATTAGACGCGTTGAAGGAGGCACGCCGTGGAAACTGAAGCCTCTAGGATTCATATTGATCAGGGTGGACATGATCAAGCGCAAAGCTTCTCGCCGATCCTCCACCGATGCACTTTCAGGCAAATTGCACAAGGTCTGGTAGAGAGCTTCCGCCGATTTATCAACCTCGTCGAGTGAAAGCCATCCTTGAGCTAAATATCCACAAGAATGATGTCAATTAACAGCAACGTCTTGATACTGAAAAAATACATGTACTCACGCGTTGAAGATATTTCGTTCAGGATTCTTAGAACTTTCACGAATTTTTCGTTTACCTCCAGCTGATTATCTCGTAAACGCGAAATATATTCGGCCGGTTTATCAAACAAATCTGGTTCGACCTGATTCTCAACTACAGCGTCGTCCGTGTTCAAATAATTGTCTGGAAGACGTGCTTTGCACTTTACTTGCAACTCCCCAGTGTGAGGATCAAGTGCTGATCCATGTATGAACTGGCCTACAGCGACCTGACGCACGGCACCTACATGGGGACTGGTCAAGGATCCGGGACAAAAGAAATGTTAGTGTTAGATTATCCATAAAACGAGGAGAGAAAAATCAACACACATATATGTGATACTGTCTGTTGTCTCGTAAGACAATTGCTTGATAGGTATCACCTCAAGAAGCCACCAAAGCCATGTGAGAGATTCATGCACTTCCAGGTTCTTCTTCTTGGTCAATTTCTCCTTGGGAGGTTTAGTCAAAAGACCAGCAAGCATAGCTTCATGCATCATCCATCGAAGTGCAGGTCCATAAGAGTCTAGCTTTGAATTCTCTACACTTCCCCCTCCTCTATGACATTCGTGAATTTCATTTATCCAGAGGATGGTGTATGCCATAGAACATTAAAGACTCACATATCGGAATGTGTACCAGGAAACCATACTTCCTTTGTATGTGGTTCTGGGAAGGGCCGAGGCGGATTATGGGATGGCGATGCCTTTGGATCACTACCTTGAATTTCATCAGAAGTACTGGGGCTCATCATGTTCTGTGCTGGATGTCTAGGGTAACTTTCCCCTTCATTTGTCTGTGGCTTCGATGAGGATTCATCTTTTACTGGCACGAGACCAATTACTGATATGCTGGGGTCCTGGAAGCTTGAGGGGGTTAGATCCGGTCCATAGGATAGTGATGCATCTGGGTCATTCTCAGCTTGATTTTCATTGGAAGACTGTGTTACTCCTGGTTGAGATTGTGTTGAAGCCTCGTCTCCTGGATGAAAAGTACTGAACCTCTTCTTCTGCGTCAAAAATTCCCACAACCATATCAGCACTTGGTTCAAAAATTCCCACAAATGTATCGACACTTGGTTCCATCCCGGTAATAACTCCTCCTCCCCCTCTGAGGATGGTGGCTGTGCTACCCCACCATAAGCATATTCTGGCAAAAATTTGACACGCCGTTCATCCATTGCAAGGGCATGGCGGAAGTAACACACGTGTTTCATACCATCTGTTGTACGCGGTAAGTTCTTATCTGCTCGTACAAGGCCAACTGATGACACCGTGTCCCTTCCAAAGAAGAAAGGAAAAACAAAGGTAGAAGCCTATTAGATCACTTGAAAAATTTACGCAAATTACTACATACCATGCACCTACAAAATGTACCCTGACATCCTCCCTCGAGAACGTCTCCTTGAACCGATCGGCCATGTCGTCTGGATTATCCTCACCGTCGTCCTTAGGGGTCTCTTCCTCCTGTTCAGGTTCTTCGTCTCCCGACCGTTTCGCGGTTGATTGAGGCCGAGTCACTGTACCGGATGTATGAACATATAGCTCATAGGCGCTGAGGGTTTGATGAGTTAAGCGCTCATCAAGTGTGGAATCGTACACTTACAATGGAATTTGCGCTTCGTTGCCTCGATGAATTAGCCCAACCTTAAGAACGTATGTCAGATGATACTATATCTGTATTACCGAATTCAATCGCCAAAAATACCGTTTCGATCATCGCTGCAAGGGCGCGAATCTGATATGCGCCTCTGGAGAATCCTGAGCTGATGGTCAGCTCAATCATGAAAAAGGATCATTGAGAGTTGCTAACCAAAAAGGAAGATACGATCCCCGGGTTTGTACACCTCGGAGAGCCACCGATAGGCATCGAGTAATATTCTTTCGAATCTCCTATATTCAATCATGAACTCTAGCTGATGATGACCTGACCATACGTCACAACTTACCAAGCAATAGCAAGATCCATTTTATGACTTATCACCTGCTTGATGTAACTCAAAGACGTCCACGACGGTCTCGCATATGTGCCAATACCGCTGTTGTAGAACGTCAGCTGCTTCTCATTCTTCTCTAGACGGCTGTATAGTTCGACAACGTTCGTGTTCTTGATAAATGACATTAGACCGATGAGCGAAAGGTAATTCAAATGTCGCCTGTTGAACTCGCCTTTAGACCAAATTGGTTTGAGGTCCCATCGATACAAACGACCAAATTCCTATTTCCAGTGCTCGTCTTGCAAGAACACGGAGCATCCTCTGTGGCCTTGTTTAGATTTTGCACCACTTCGTCTGATGTGGCGTTCATCGATGTTATGGTACTGGCCTGAGGGAAAGGGAGATGAATGGACGTGGCTGAGACTAGTTGAGCATTATATCTGCAGCGCAACGATTTATGGAAAACATACTATAAAATGTTATATTAGATCTTACATGTGATATCGGATAAAGGGAAGCTAAGTTTGGCTAGTATCATTGCATGAAAGTATCAAGCTTGTCATCTGTCAATGAGAAATGTCGAAAGAACCGCAGCCCTGGGAGACGCTGTCCTGTCATTGAATGAGCAGGCGTCAAAAGTCGTTACGTAGAAGCAAGAAATAGGGCAGCTAGTATTGTTTCAGTTAACACTCCCGTCAAATTCCTGCAGAAACGCATACGTGCACTGCACGACTAGCACACGCACCGCATTAGTCTCCCCCTAGGCAAATCTGAGCTACGGCGAGCCTTCGCTTATCAGACATGCACGCTCGCTTCCTCATCGGAATCTGGGATTGGTTGGAAGGAGAGGTTGAGTTTCGTGAAAATGGGGCCGAGTATTGTCTCACGAGGGTCGCGAACAAACTTTTGGAGATCTAAAAGACCTGAGAAAGATGTAAGCGAAGGAAGGCACTTCTTTTGCGTTTCAGCACGGAGTTCTCGGAATGGCGTCAGGTCTATATAAGAAATGTGAACATCAGTAGGATTCTTGATCAATGATACAGGTATTCACGCACCAGATTTGGCATACAGATCAGTCGATCTCTTTTGGAATACTGAGAGCGCTTCCCTAATTCGTTCAGACTAAATGCAGTATAGCAGAAAACGGAGTAGATTTCGTGGATACCATGAAAACAAGCGGTCATTCATTTGTTCAGTGACGGACGGCAGCCATTCCCAACCCTCCCGAATCCCGTAACCCTCCAACCACTTCACCACCTTCGATACATCATGCCACCTACCCAACCTTCACCGGCACCGATCACTGGTTCGAATGGGGCTCGTTAGCCTCTGACGCTTCTCCAACTCAGACTGATAGACCGACGCAAGTTTCTGCCTGCGAGGAAAGAAGGAAGGAGGATAAAGACGAGAAAAAGGTCTTGATATACAATCAGTAAAATGCGAAATACACAAGAGATGGATCCAAGCTCACCTCCGCGCTTTCGTACAGGATATCCTCGCGTCAACTGCCGATGTTAAATCCAGACTGTCGTCGACAATACTTGAGGGGCGCATCTGGTTGAGGTTTTGCAGTGTCGTATCAAGAAGCTTCACCACCGCGGGGAAGGAGTGAAATGGCAGAAAATGGAAGAGTAGAATTCGCGTGACTTTCCGAGAGTTTCAATAAACAGAAGCACTTGCACCTGCACGATGAAAGTTCTCTGAATCTGAGCATCTGAATGGATGCCCTTGGAGAGCCTTGAAGACGGTTTCCAGGGAGAAAAACAACTGAAAATCAATGCTGACGAATGTCAAGGTAGGAGCTGAGTAAGAGAGGCAGTTGGGTAATGACCGTGATGTGTACACGTAAGTTTGAGGTACGATGAACGACGTAGAATAGCTTTGTGAGGCCTCAACGTCAACGTCAACGTTGGCCTCGTCTTGGCTTTTGTCTGCACCACAGAGGTCCACCGACGCGGGTCAATGGAACGTACCCTAGAAAAGAGATTCTTCATTCGCGGGGTAGAAGGTTCGAGGTGGACGGCCAACAAGATGAGCTCCAGGAAATCTCTTCGTTCAGAAATACACTCACAGTACGAACGTAAGCGTTGATAGACCCAATCAGCGCTCAGCACTGGAACCTCTCCTAGGTTACCTTTCCATTCTCTCCATAATTCTCCACAAACGATACCCCGAATACCTCTTCCAGCACTGTAACGACGAACGTGTCAAGAAGGTGCAAGCTCGAATGCATCTAGGATATATCGATATATCGATAAATCCTCGCCTACTTTCAGCTGAAACCTAACGGGGCCGAAGGAGGAGTAAACGAGCAGTCACGCACGACATTTGCCGACAAATAGTTACCGGACGGCGGGAGGGAGTGGGCCGACAACCGAAGATAGACTAACAATCGCTACAAGTCCACCCAATGTCTTGATGATTCATGAATCTTATAGCGACAAGCAACTTTCACGTTGCTCATCAATGTACATCATCCTATTTATTGCTATCTTAAGTCCTGAAGAACTTCACAGAGAGGACAAGGGGAGAGACTTACGATGTTTGAACATTTGAAACAGGTACCGCGTCCTTGGGTTTTGTTAGAAGGCATTCTGTCTGTCCATTCGTATTCAGTGAAATCATAGCTTCGGCACAAAAAAGAAGGTTCAATGTGCCAGCGATGAAGATAGATGAAACAGGGATACGGAAATTGACTGCGCCACATGACATGAAGGAGAAAAGGCCAGCTGACGCAGCATATATCCGAATTGAACAGGAAGACGATTTCTCATGTATGTAACTAAATCATTCCGTTATTACCGCGTTACCCCCGGCGCACAGCTCGGACCTAGCCTCAGTAGTCGTTGAACGTTACCGGCTAACGTTCACGGGCCATGCATAGCACATCATCAAGTATTTCTGTATTGACGCCTGAGGTATGATCAGCAATACTATAAGGAATACTGTTATTGCTCGGCGTGGCGAAAGTAGATCGTGGTGGTAATCAAAGACCATCTATGAGAAGCCATAGATCATTAACACAAGGTATAACGTCTGGAGGACGTGAGAGAGACCTATGCATCGAAGAAGATGAAAAACCATTGCATTCACTTTCTACCATGCCATTCGGCGGATGAGTTGTTCCTTCTCTTTCTGTTTCTCTACGGACATCGAAGTCGACCACCTGTGTGACGCCTATTCGTTAACTTGGATAAAAGATCCGGTTAGACGATAGGGAGCAGGAGATCGTATGTGGTGGCCCGTGACTGTGAGGATGATATCTGATATAGGGCCTGAGCGTGATGGTGTTTAAGAGCGGGGAATGTCCGAGTCAGTAGGCGCGCGGCGTCCTGTAAAGGTAAGACGATCGTTACTTAGAAGGTGATATATCTTTAAACATTTGTTTTCAGCCACTTACACGTTACTGACATCGTGGCGTTGGCCTCAGCGAATCGTGTCATACTTCGTCTCAATACGGGTCGGCCTCATCGTCTCTATCGTCAACCAACGCACTCGAGCTCAACCCTTCGAGTATAAATGGAGAACACTTGAACGAAGAGACCGTTCTCCGTTCTCGAATCATTCGTCATGACGTGGTAGTGTGGAAGACGAATTCGAATTGTGAGATTTTCACCGTTTGAGGTATCAACAGTAGAAGAAGAGGGTCGCCGGGTTAGAGAGATTGATAGGATTAGTGATAGAACTACTCTGGGGGAACCTCGGATGGAGAAAAGGAAAAAGAAATTTTGAGAGTGATGGTTGGTGGATGCGTGTAGGAGTGTATACGTATGGGAACGCTCGAGGGTGGTGGTGGTATCCAAATCGGAACTTTCTGCTTGCTTTCTGCAGAAGTGGCTCGGGTGGGAGTAGCAGAGACGTCTTTGTATTCCATGAGTACTCCGAATCGAATTGTCGAGTTTTTCCGAGTCCTCAACACACTATACTCCACCCTGCCCAGGGGCCAGCGCTAGACTCGATCGAACTTGAATCTTCTCTTCTTCACCTCAACCCAGGCCCTTCTCGCCTTACCCCTCTGCTCCCTCCCCCTCCGCACTTAATCCTCCACCTACACCATACCAACCACTAGCCTGCAACCAAGCTCTCATACGTAGCTGTAATCCCATCCGATCCTTCACATTCACCTTCACCTTCGTCGTGATTTTCCCACTCATTCTCAACCTCAAACTCAACATGCCCACCTCACCGGCTTCGTGTACTACAACCTAAGCCATGGCCCGGGTAGACTTTGAAATTTAAAGCCTGAACGTCCTGCGTATCTAGTAGAGCGCCCAGGAGGGTGGAAAAGGAAGGAAATACTGAGGGAGGAAGTGGTGGGGTAAGCAAGTGACTCGGAGACAAAACGAAGGAAATCTAGAAAGGGGAGGGTATCCAGAAAGACTGGGAACGAAAGATTGAAGAATGAATCTGATGTCGATGTCGAAGAATTGGTGGTGGATGACGATGATGTAAGGGAGCCCGGAGAAGGGGGTCCAGGAAGGGAGGAGGAATCAAGCTCAAGGTCGATATACGAAACTATACCCTCCCCCCGTTATCTGGAATAACAGAAGCACTACTCCTGCCAAGATGGATGAGGTTCAAGAAATGGTTTCGTTCAGGAATACACTCACAGTACGATAAGCGTGGATAGAGCCAATCAGCGCTAGAACAGCCTTCCCAATCTCTCTCTAACGCTTTTCATCCTCCACAGTCGATACCCTAAAGGACGAATATCTCAAAACACCTCTTCCAGTACCGTGACGACGAATGATTATTCAAGTTCGAATGCACCCAGAGTACCGATAGACCAACTCTAAGCTGAAATTCCACAGGCCTCGAAGGAGGCGTCGAAGGAAGAAGATGGAGGAGTATGAGGGAGTATGTAGATTTCGCAGGCAGTCACGCGTGACTGTTCGGGTTACATCAGCTAGCATCGGCGGGAGGAGCGGGCCGACAACCGACGCAACCAACTTCTCCTTCTCTCGTATCAGCCATGTCTGTTTCCGGCGCCGTGTTGACTCAAGTCCTCATTCAACTACAATCGCTACAAGTCAGCCTATATGAATCCTACAACTATAGAAAACTTTCACGTTACCTAAGATTAATCATCAATTTCCTATTTATTACTATCTTAAGTCCTGAAGAACTTGACGGAGAGGAAAAGGTGGTTAACCATCCCTCCACGATCTTCTTCGTCTATTCTCTCCAACCCCACTGTGGAAAGTAAACCCAATTACGACCATTGTGTTTCCCAAGTGCAATGATTGTGAAACACAATCAGAGCGAGTGAGTTCGAAAAAAGCTTCGTTGAAAATGATTGTGTTTCACAAACATAATTCGTGCAAAAACACAGTTTAATGAACATTTTCACAATCATTATGAGTGCAATTCCAATCATAAGGATTGTGATTTCAGGGCTACCCTACCCTCAGCTGTACTGGGTATTTACAGCTCATCTCGCCGTCTAATGAACATTTCGAGATCAAACATATTTGGCTATGTATAGTAGGTACAGGCTAATACTAAAGACAGGTGAACTCGACGAAAGCACACGTACATCTGAGCGGTATCAAATCTCATCTGAAATACCTTATGCGTCAGCTACATATGTAACAACCTTCGCAAACCAACCACGAACCGAACTTGATAAAGCAAACTCGATTTCCGTCTCTGACTTCCGACTACGTGACAGGAAGAGGTGACTGCACTGGCACACACGCTCCGCGAGCTAAGAGTAGCTCACTAAGTCAACAAGATCAGCGTATGAATAGCGAAAAATGACTTAGCAAAACCGGATGAATTTCCACTCACAGTGTGATACTTGGCTCGAGTCTCGAGGACGAGAAGTTTGTCTGGGGCGAATATGAGCTGGTGCATATGAAAGACCATGATGATTACCATAC
>RCHF01001952.1:0-13740 GCA_003987895.1 Neonothopanus nambi | reverse complement strand
GTTGCATGTGTAGATGGTGTGTATCATGATGTGTTAAGTTCTTTTCGAATTTCATATATGTGCACCAATACCGGAGCAGATTTCATTGGAAAATGAAATACACCAACAGATTCTATATCCTTCTTTCACGGAGCTTAGATTAGATGGAGTTTGGATGCCCGAAAATAAGCAAGCTCTGAACTCTCTTTGAGTGACATCCCTTCTGCATGTTCAACGTTTCAAGTTCCTGCAGCTTCAATCGAAGTCCCGTATGGTCGAAGTCAACGGCATACCGCACTTACTCCTAGTCAAGCATCTGCTCTACACTTTTGACAGTTTCGCAGATAGTCTCCTGATGAAAAAGCATGCAATGACGGGGCTAATAGGTGTTTAGGTACTGCCCAGTGCCCTAGTATAAATAACATACAAACCCTTGATATTTACTTGGAATCGGACCGACGATCCTTGGTTGTAGTGTTGATTCATTGAAAAGTTTTTGATTTTCAGCTCATGTCTAGTCTGCTTCTCATCCAGATCGTATATACTTGCTTGCTTCTCGAGACTCGTGCTGAAAGTCTGCTCGCTAGTCATAATACCATTTGAAAAACAAAATACTTCCTGGCCTTCTGGCCGCTGATGGATGCCTAAACCCTTGTCAATTTAACGAGATGGTATATCATAAGTATGCTTGGCACTAGAAAGGTATACAACAGGTCGCCGCCTTTTTCAATTTGTCCAGACTTCGATGGTACTTATACATGACCATTGCTACTTATGGACGCAACATCAGATGCCAGCCAGATACCCAAGCAAACAGAATCTCACGGAAATTTCAATCAACAAATACTAGTTTCTTTCTATCAAATTGCGATGATCAAAATAGCATCCTACAAAGCAGAGCCATATGAACAACCTTGATGAAGGCTGACAGCTGAACCTGATGAGAGGAGTGCATAGCTCCACCTTCAACATTGACATCTGCATATGAATTCTAAGGAGAGAAGCAATACCATAAAATGGTAACACCTGCTCTAGGAGAGGCAAATAGAGCAATGATCTCGGCACTGTGGCACCTGGCAGCAATGTGCAGAGCGGGCTCATGCGAGTCATATTTGACGTTGACAAAAAATAGCTTTGTTTCCAGAGGCAACAGTAGCTTGAAAAGCGCCAACAAAATGCCAGACATTACCATACCCGGTCAACCCAGCAAGCTCCAAAGAATTTACCACAACAGTTGAAATATGCAAGAAATACAGCTTCATCTCAATCCAACATTCAATTTAACCCTGATTGACTACTGCATCTCCCATTCACCCGCCGTCACCCGCCGTTTCACGAGTTTAGAAGACTGTCTGCAGTTGAACCTGAAGAGGAGGCACCGGAGAGGAGGCAGTAGAGTTCCCGAAGCATATAGACTGAAAATCGATCTCCTCAATACGCTGTTGCATGCCACTAATAAATGTGGAAAGTTCGCAGAGACCGTCCGGATCTTCGGAGCAGCCTCTGACACCTGTGAGGGGAAGGACGCCGTCGTTCAGAATCCAACGGATGTGCGTTGGTTCTTCCGACTCGGAGGCTGGACAGGATAGGACCTGACCAACGAGGTTCGAAGCGAAGGGTACTATTTGTCTGGTAAACCAAGTCTGTAACCGAACAATACATGAATAACAATCCTAGTTCATGAAAATGGTGACTGTACCTGGTTTTTAGGGATGTGATCGGTGGGTAAAGGCCCGTTCGCTGCTAAGGAAGTGAAGTTCATAGCGCTCAAAACTACAATTACCAATCAATTAGACCATGGATTAACGAGGAATTTGGAGCTCTGCATACCGGCTACTATAGTAGCGTCATGTGTAGCGTCCACAAAAATCGGTTGGTCCAGAGGGAAAGTTATATTGCTGCTGACAATTGTACTGTTAACAGAAGATTCAAACGTGGTGATTCTCTTCTTTGTAAGTCGAGAGACAAGTTCTTCAACCCATCCGCGCCCCTGGGCGTTCACAGCAGGGTTTCCCGGACCGAAAAGATACCAGAAGTCCAGGTCTACCTTCACATCAGTTTGAAACTCATGAAGAATCTAATGACAACCACACCGTTCGCGTAGGAGAAACCCTGCCATTCCTTTTCCGTGAATAGGTCGCAAAAGGCAGAGTACCCAAGAGCCACAGTCTAGATACAGCTTTATGTTAGCTAGCTCACTGCCTACGGAAGTTGATTCTACTAACCTCGTACGCACAAAGCTCTTGCATAGCAGCCATGTCATCGACAGTGATATTGACACCATGTATATAACGTGATATCCTCTTCTGAGCCTTGGCAAGGTACTTCTTAGTCCACTCTTTAGCCTGGCCAACGGGTCCGAATTTTGGACAGGTGTAAAGGGGTATGAGGGTGCTGTTGAAACCAAATGCCTCGATCTCGATGAGTTGATGATAATCTTTATTATACTCCTGCACACCAAAGAATCCTGCAGCAAAGTGCAATCTGCAGGGTAGCATGAAAAGTCAGCTCATTATTCTCTGTTAGATAGACAGAGATTGAAAGGTGCTCACGCAGAATCAACCATACGAGCTATGAAGTACACTTAGCAAGTTCAAATTCAGGTAGCGGAATGCCAGTCTTACATTGAGACGTTGTTCGCCAAACCGGAAAATCCGTGAAGCCTTTGAGAAACTCGCCTTCCGCAATCATGAGTATGTGTTGAAATCCGGAAGACTACAAGGACTCACCATATTTTACCCGAAAGCCGACACCAAGGTTGAACCTGAAAATATCTGGTCAGGCCAAGCACTGAAAGCAGTGGAGTGCCTCAGAGAAACGCACAGTTCATCCCGACCGAAGGGTGCTACAAGATGATTCATTCCATTAGCTCAGAGCACCAGCGTCAATGAAAGACTCACTCAAGATATCAGTTCCCAGCTTATAAGTCCAAGTGCTCAAAAACTTGAGCGGCCCAGAAGCGCGAAAGCCAGAGCCAGAGGCGGCTGCATGCAACTTGGCGTTGAACTTTCCTATATTAGAGTCATTACCGAGTCCGGAAGGGTACCGCGCTCCGTGACGATGCAAAAGGTGAACTTGTTTAAGCTTGCAGCTGTCTGGAACAAGTGCTGTTGCATCATCAAGACCAAAAGACTTGACAGATCGGAACGGAGAGAGGCTCCCCCACTGCTCAAAGATGTTAAAGTCCTTGTCCTTCCTGCCAGCAGTATCAGGTCGGACAAGAGGGAAAACGTTTTCGACTTTAGCAACCGCAGGCGCTGTGGCAATAGCATCCGCCTCGTCTCCGGCTAGGTTTCAAATATTAGAAGATGAAGGTGACAGATAATGAAGGAGAGCAACAGCTCAATGCGAACGCACTCGGGGTCGGGCCAGCAAATCCTACTTCTCCAGCACTAGGGAAGAACGCGGAGTTCGATGTAATGGTCACATTGGGTGGAGGAAACTTGAAAGTTGAAGTGGAGCCAGTGAAGGAAGACGCGACAGCCCTAGGTGGGGGTGCAGCATTGACTTCAGCGACGAGGGCCACCACTGGAAGGCAGATGGAGAGGAACAACATCTTGAGGGTCCTGAGACTAGATCCTTCCCCAGGTCTCCTTCTTATACCTGAGCTTTAACCTTCTTGTGGACAGCAAGCATGAATGTGTGGAGCATTACAAGACTCATCCATTGAGTTCATTGCGAATGCCTAGGAGAACGCGTAAGGGGAAGGAAGAATATTGATCAGATGATACTATGTAACATGTAAACCGAGTATAACTTACTTCACCGCTGGTCCGAGCTAAAGGTCCAGTGAGCATACATGCGTCAGAATTATAGCAGGGGAGTCATAGTATAGAAGATAGACCTTTCTTCGTTACGTTGGCACGTCTAGTAACCAAAAAGAAATATGCTCGAGCGTGAAGAAAATGCGTGAATTTGAAAGGACCTCTTGAGAAATCAGCAAGTCGCAGCCGTCGAGTGTAGTACAGAGTAACGAAGCCGTGTCATTACAGCACGTTGTGACAGGATACTCGAAAGACCGGATGCGCATGCAAACGCAGGCACCAGAACCCACATGTCCCGACGCCGAAGCTAACAAAAGATGTACGGAGAAGGGCAAGGACGTAGTATATACCTGCTGCAAGGCAAGGTATACTAGCACAGCAGACTGATATGGTAATGTGCAGCCCTGGACCGTGGCCCCATACGAAAGTGCTATTACTCTTCTCATAGCAATTTCGCTATCCCATTCGGCCCCAAGGAGTCCTGATACACCTCAACGATGCCTCATCTTTTGAGTTCACAAACTCGCTTTGCGCAAGATGGCCCTGGCGGACACACCCTGCCCTTCATCCATCACGTCCACGTATACCCCCACATTGTCGTCCATCGGGATACAATAGTGCAGACAAAGGAAGCTGCAACTGTTGCGTTTGAATCAAGGACCTCCGCAGCCCACCACGACGCCGTAGTTATTATGCTCTAAGTCGAAGACTCCCTCTTGACCCAACTGAGTATACAGGCTTGCTCAGCCTTACGTAGAGGATCACGAACGACCTTCCTACGACGGGAGAGGTAAAAAGATACGTGAATGGCCAAACAGCCTATAACGTCTCGGCCAATCAAGAAATCATCTTGGCGAGTTTTGTCGGTGGGGACGGAGGTCGGGGAGAAGTTGTGATGACTAGCACGTAGCAATAGGACGCAAGACATGTATGAGGCTCGATGAAGCTACATGACTTTTTGTACGAGTTTGGGGGACCTGTTCTGGGGGCAAGAGAAAGAAGAAACGTAGGTCGAAAGGTGAAGAATAGCATATGCGCCGGAAAGACAGTACAGCCATCTTGAACATTGAAGTGATTGCTAACGGGCTTCAGTGTACGATGTCGTTACCTGGAAAGCTCTGGAAAGCTATCAATTAGTTCAAGGTATATGATACATCCCCGAGAACCAGAATTACCTCTTGCTGTTGCTATGCTTGTGTTTTATGAAGCTCGTCCTCGGCGCCGCCCTTATCCTCCTTAAGCTTGCGTCAGCACTGCGTATGCTTGAGACTAAGTTGTTAACACACCTTGGCTAGGAGTTATCAGTGCCACTACCGTTTACGACGCAAATGCTTTCGTCTCGTCAGAATTCAAACACCAAAGCTCGTCCAACGTTTTCCTCCTTTCCATGGGCTGTTATTCATATCTTCATATATGTCCTCCTTCAACGGCGTCGAGCACTTGTCGCAAGATGAGCCAGAAAAAAAATCAAGGCGAGTAAGAGATATTAGCAGCATTGCTGAGCTTGAGATAGCCAGATGTGGGTCATTTCCGTAGAATAACTGAAAAATGCAAGCTCAAAATACTCGAAGAATTGAAGAGTTTTCGACATCGTTCTGACATCGTTCATGTTTCGAAGAAGAGTTGTGTGCGCCTGTACGCGGCGGCAATCCCGCGGCAATCCAACAGAACCAGGTTCCACCGCGACTGCCACCAATGATCATGGCCAATGCTACGTTGAAGGACGTTTGCGCACAACTCGACCCATGACAAGGGTTTTTCCTCGGAGTAGAACACGGGCATCGTAGGTTGAATCTAGTTTATGGTATCGAACTACATACCTAACAATTTGAATCTTTCAGTTGGACTTCTTCAAAAAGCAAACATTTAACGCTGAGCTGGGCATTCGGATGGTTCATACATGCAAGATAATCACGTCTCAAGGATTCCCTACAACACAAGAGATCAACTCCGAGCTCGGCTGCAAGTTTCACCTAACTCACCCTTCTTGCTCATGACGGATGAAAAAGCTGGACCAATGATGATACTGAATGGACTAACAAATGCGATGACCAAGCAACCAGCTACAGTTTTTTTTCTTCGGCCTGACAGTGTTTTCATATTCGAGCTCCTTCCGTGGTCCTATACTCCAGATTTTCACTATACTTCGCGCCGAAGTTTTCAAACACCCTGGACGGCCCACGAGCAGCGCTAACAATATTGATTCGTTTGCACTGCACCAATCTCCCGTTGAGCTAGAAGTCGAGGCAACAGGTTGTTCGGGATATTATGTGGACGCGGATGCCGAGTTGTTAGAAACGGAAGAGTCTGATGTGGAGACAGTCGTTCAAAAACACATTTTCACGACGAACTTTATGTTACCTCTGATGAAGCATGCTCCCGTATTCAAGCCAAAGCAGGTGACTAAGAAAGTGGATAGTATGAGTGTGCTGAATGTGCGGTGAGTGCTCCGTACTTTTCTTTCGTAGGATAGACTTAATAGCTGCCTGTCTTTCTGTAGTGGACGTTTTGCTTGCTTTATGATATCGAGGTATACGAAGCCGCTTCTTACGCAATCTCGGAAGAGGCGGAGGTGAGATTTCTATCTAGCATACCGAGTTTCATAGAGTCACCTTCGTCACTGTAGAAATGTGCGCAATATCTCAAACCCTGCTGCGGCCGCCTGGTTCTCTTTGACGCTTGGCCCTTCCACGCATCTATCTCTGACCAGAGTGCACCTGGAGCTGCCTTCCCACATCATCCAGGACACCCCTTCGGCCCTTTGCTTGCCTATTTCCAATGGGAAGATGAACAGGACGACAAGTTTTGGCTGGCAAAACTAAAGGGTTCTTTGTATCGAATTCGCGTGGTTGCTCGTCAACTTGGCCTTACGACTGAAAATCCGGCATATTATAATAACTTGTCGCTAGAGACGATGTTGGCACATTGGATATACAGGAATAACATGGACTGGTTGGGTGAGGTGAAGGCAGAGTACGATCCAACTGATGTTATGGCGCGTGCGGGAGGTCATAAAGTCCCCTTACCTGGCAAGTGAACCGTAGACATCTAGACGCTTTCTCATGGGTTTTTAAGTCTCGTTATAACGCGACCTATTTGTATGTACGAGTTCAACGTTGTAATTCAAATTATCGAGAGCCGTACAGTTGTAAGCGTTTCTTATGTAAGCAGTTCGATGTCGCCCAAAGCTGCATTAAGCGCTCATTGTTCTTTGCTCCTCCTTTCTACGCTGGCGATGGATAACTCTCGTGTTCTTGCAAACTATAAAGCGACATCTCAGTCACCATCCTCCTCGCGCTGGCGCCCTACACCAACCAGCTGGTCATTCAGAGTAAAATCCTCACCGAGGAATTCTTCTGTTTCATCTGTTCAACTAGGGGAAAACAATGAGTATATCAATTTAGGAATGTCTTCAGGATCCTTTGATACAGAGCTCGAGAGCCCGTCTAGACTGTTCTCCACCCCAACAAAAAATCGGAATTTAACGTCTACTGGTTCATCTCATCGTACTTCCAAAGACCTTTCAAATCTGGGGTATCTTGCTTTCCCTCCAGCGGGGACTAGTCTTGCTCAGGACTCCGGATTGAGCTCTCAGATTCAGGTAGAAAGCTCCTCTCAGCCCACCAGTGTTGACCCAGGACCCTCTCCCTCTACCTCTGCCTCCGCCTCAGCTTCTGCCGATCCGCTTCACGATGCTCATCTAGCACGCTTAGAGCGCGAGAGAGCTGAAGCTGTCCGGGGCGAAGAAGAGTGGGTACGGAGTGGTGGTATTCTTAGAGATAAACATGGGAATCGGGACTTTGTTCGGACGGAGGAAATGATGAAAGAGTTACGGTTGAGGGACTGGGAGAAGGAGGTTACGGAGCGGTGGGAGGAGTATGAGAGGCGTTGGGCGGATTTGTTGGCCAAGGAAAAGAGAGGAGAGAGTATCGTGTTTACGGATATTCCATGGCCTGTGCGAGCGGGTTCAACCTCAACCTCAAGCCCTGTGGGTGTCGGTGGTAATTTGGATTCCGTTCGAGGACATGATTCAGACAGTGCGGCGATACTGACTCAAGTTACGCTTTCTGACTTGAAGACGAAGAGCGTGGAAACGTTCATGACTGAGAGCCTTGGCGTGCGAGGCTGTACGGTAACGAGGAAGGAACGAATACGCAGCTCCTTGTTGAGATGGCATCCGGACAAGTTAAGGGGTATCATCTCAAAGGTTGTAGAGGAAGATAAGGGCAAAGTAGAGGAGGGGATTGGGATCGTGATACGATATTTGCGGGAGATGAATTCCATACAGTAATCTTGTTATGTCTTAACGTGAACACTCTAGATGTTGATAGAAATTACGACTTGAGCAACAACCTTTCCAGGATACCTATATATATTCAATCCCTGCTCTGCTGATACATTATACGTCCAACAAGCCTCTGGAACCATAAAAACCGATGTCTCTTCTCTAGAGGTCTTCTACCCCGCTCCATCTGCTCTAAAGGTTGACTCTGCACCATCCCTAAATATTGACTCTGCTTCATCTGCTCTAACCATTGTCTCTGCTCCTCCTGTTGTTGCCTCTGCTCCTCCTGCTGTTGCCTCTGCTCCTCCTGCCATTGCCTCTGCTCCTCCTGCTGTCGCCTCTGCTCCTCCTCCCACCATTGCCTCTGCTCCTCCTGCTGTTGCCTCTGCTCCTCCTGTTGCCTCTGCTCCAGAACTACCAATTCATGATATTTTTGCTTGAGAAGCTTCACTACTTTATCTTGAGTCCTGATAATGAGATCTGGAGAATTCTTAGTACAACCATGCCAGGAGAAGGTGGAGGAGTCAGAGTTCATTTGAATGTGAATATAACATAAGTAAGTAATTTTTTAAAAAAAAAAAAAAACAGAAAAAGGAATGACTTACAGATGCCCATACAATAGCTTTTCTTGTGTCAGTGCTTGTTTGTAACCAGAAGATATTGTTCTGTAGAAGCTCCAGTGTGTCTAAAGATGGAGAGGTAGTGAAGAGGTGTTTCATCCATCTGGCTTGAGCATAGAATCTGACCCATTCATGAAAGTTTGAGGATTCCCGAAGAACACGGAGACATCCAATGCATACATGATGGTGGCATTCCATGAAATTGATGCTAAGTAATGAGGTGGATGATATGATACCAGCACCAACACTCTTTGGTCTTGAATTGTCATGAATGTTAGCAGCACTGGAGGATACATCACTCCTGTCCATTTCACTTGAAAGCGGCCCAATAACTATTACCAGAGGATGTGGTAAATCGGATAGGCTGACTTCTGCTAAATGAAACCAGAAACTGAGCACTGGCACTGGGAAGGAAAGGGCTACCCCCTCCCATGGCTCTGGTGTTTCATACATGACAAGGCCATATTTGATTACCTCTATTACTTGTGTCAATGTCTCCCTGTCAAGATCACCACTAGAGGTAAGTTGAGCTTGGAAACCAAATTTGAAAAGCCAGAATTTTTTAGCAAGTGTTATTTCTCCATGAGACTGAACATCACAGAAACAGAATGTAGAACAAGCCATTAGAGAGGTGTTGAATAAGTAGAGATGTTACAAACAAACCTCAGCCCAAGATCCAATACTTTCCAGACTTGAAAAGTATCTCCGTAATGCTGCAACCCAGTCTTGCAAACGAATACCTCTGCATTGTATGGCAGAGTTCACAAACCCATAAATATCGAGTTTGCTCAATGTTGAAAGTAATTTCTCAGAAGGGATTGCCTTCTTACAATGATCATGCCATCTTGTCCATGCATATATATCAAACTCTGAATTCATACTAGAATAATAAAACAAATATTCACTTCTCAGTCAATTTCCACAACATGAAGTAACTCACTATGTCGCGTCTTCTCGATGCTGAATAGTATAAAATATCCTTTTCAAGAGATGTCGCGCAATCCGTTCATGCCCTGCTTCACTCCCCAGATTGATGAAAAACCTCCCTGATCGTTTCGGGTCACTGAGAAAGTCGATGAAAGACGCATGAAGGACCTGAATTTCATCCCTGTTGCTTTCTGGTATATGCAGTACTGAGTGTAAACCAAAAAGCAAAGTCCAGATTTTCCCTTGTTTCAGGAAGAATATAGCTTCAATAAAGGATGATGTTGCATGCATATTTGCATAATGAGGCTCGAAGAACATCTCTTCTCTTGGGGATATGAGATGTGCAAGTACATCTAGAAGAAGGTCTTTCTGCGGTGATGTTGAGAGAATTTGGATATAGAGCTGATCAAGGTCAGGGTATGGTGAGTCAGAGTCTTCAGGCACCATTATCCTGAGAATGATTTCAAGATTGTCAGGTGGAAAACTACAATAGTCACCGACATATTTGAGGACTGTGGAAGCATAGATGAATTGACCACATGCCCTCTGTGCTAGCTGCTGAATGATACCCTCACTAGGCCAGGGTGAGCGGATATGCGACATAGCCCTACGATGATCACTGTGAATTTTACAAAATCCGTCACGGAGGTACATGACAATATCTTCACAGGTTTCCTCGGACTCGCCAATACTATGACAATCAAGGATGGATTGGAAAGGTATAAGGCTGAATGCGTCCTTGATACGAGGTTCTGGTCGGCTACAGATAAGGAACTCGAGAGGGAATGAGGAAGAGCTCTTGGCTTTGCTAATTATGTGGAGAAGTCGCTCCTGGGAGGGAATATCAATACATTCATCCAATCCATCGATTACGACCAATTTTGGAAGATCTCTCCATTTGCGGAAGGGTGTTACTGCAGCACATGGCTCAAAGATGAGCTTTTGGAACTGATCCTCGAGGTTCGTGTGTAGAAGATCGTGTTTCATTCTGACTGCCTTGTCGATGGCTTCATGCAAGACTGGACGGAGCATTTCAGACATTGCGAGCTGGTGGGCGATAGTGATGAAGAATCGGCTCAGGTTGTTGCGATGTGGGTCCGTCCGCGCGAAGAAAAAGCTCGCGGCTAGTTTACCGAACAGTGGCTCAGAAGGGTCCGAGTGACGAGGTACAGATTCCTCGGACACAGTTTGGGCGATAGCGGACTTTCCTACTCCGGCTGGCCCATATAGCCAGAATATAGGTGTGCACTTTGTTTCATCGTAGATCCAAGCTCGTATGATTTCGAGAATATGGATGCGAGTGCCAGGATGGCAATTGGGAGGTGGAAAACGCTGTTCTGCGTCATACGAAGCACCAGTGACCATATTTTGATACAGAAGCTTGATCCCACTACCTGCATGAAGCAAACATGGTAAGCGTTCCTAAGCAGTATCATAAGCAAATGATTTACGCACCTCGATCCTCGCTATTGTAGTGTACGTCTCCTGCAACATTGCAGAAATTACCACCTCCTATGGTGAAGTCATGAGCGTCGGTGAAGAACGACTGCTTAGAGGGTATAGGCGGCATGAGGAAGATGAAAAGCTGCAGCAAGGCCAGTGAGGAAGGGGAAAGAAAAGGATTGACAGATTGAAATGCTGTATTTGACTGCCTGGTGACGGCGCCAGCGCTGAGGGCCTCGTGTTGTACTCATGGTGCCGGCCCATTACCTATAGGTAATAGCCACCTCCACTTTTGGATAACCAAGTCACTAAGCCTTTTTAGCTGATGACTTTCGTGTTGGCAGAGCCATTAAATTCCATCTAAGCTTTGCCCGCATGAATCTGTCATTTTTGACGTATTGCATAATGAAGGAATCAATTACTACTAAGAAAAATAAGAAAGTACGAAAGTTAAAACGATTCTCTCGGCACTCACTTTAATGATTTGAAAGTCTAGCGTACTTTCGAACATTCTCAGGCTACAGCGTCCTAGGTTTTCCTTCAACTATGCCGAGCTCTTATGCTACCATTTCAGTGCCGTCGCTACGAGCGATTACCGCGCATTCAGTCTCCAATCATCCAAGTAGAAGATGTACATCGCCAAAAGAGTGAATGGAGTATAACGTTCGCTGGGGTGGGCAAGAGTACGTTCCGGTTACCGAAGACTAACTCTTCGCCCTCAGGTGTCGATACTGACGGCAAATGAAGTTTTGCAGGAGATAATGATTTCACGAGATTGGGGAAACAATGATAGTTCCCTCGACTGCTGTAGATGTTGCACTAGGCACTAGTAGTAAGCCAAAGTGCAAAAGAAACCCGAATTCTTCTCACTGTAATCAATTAGGCCAAGTGGTCACCGGTCGTCATTGATTCTTCAAGCACTATGAAGAAAATTACTGACCGAATCCCAGCGTGAATTCAGACGAAGAGCGTGCCACCAATTTCCACGTGGCAAGTTGCCGGCGGCTTTACAGACCGTGCTTTACAATCTTTTTGTTTTCTCCACGCCGGGGCCCGGGCGAGTGCTTTACGACCACGCTATCCAACATTTAACCACCAACTTATACTATGTCGAGTTTACTGAACAAGCTATCAATGAAGTACGCGTTGTTCATTGTGAAGTTCTCAAATTTACTCACTTCTATTCCCTCTTTTTTCATACTGCTGTCAAAAAGCCTACGAGAAGGGCGTTTCACTGAGAGCTGAGCAGTCCGACCTCCGACTGAACCTATCGAATCCCTGACGCGCTGATATGCGCTTGAAAAGCTGGAGAAAGGTAGATCCACCCTCGTCGCGTCGCCCTTCGCACCTCGATATCTCAGAACATTTTTGGCGGGAATCAAGTTTGGAAAGAACGCCAGGCCGAGGTCTGAGCGCGCTGTTCACAAAGACGATTGTGATTGGAGTATCTTTCGTGATCTCTTACAGAATAATCTAACCTTTCAATCGCCAGACGACGTTTTCTTCCTGCAAATCCCATTTGAACCCATGCTTTCCGGACGTGGTCGTGGACAGGCTCCTCGTTGAAAGTAGAATTAACGTGCGTTCAAAGGCAAATTTGACTTGCGATTGCAATCCATGCAGTTGAAAGAAATAAAAACAAAGGAAAAGGTCCCAAAATTCACGAATGAGCTTGGAATCGGAGTCGTCTTCCCTCTTATCATCTTCGACGAACATCTGCGTCCACATCTACATCCACACCTTTAGAATCACCCCTCTCCTCCGCTGTATCCCTCGCCTAAAGCTCAGGAAAAACAGATTACCGTCTCCTTATCACAAGTCTCGTCCTTGGGTTCTGAGGAGCGATAGCTATAGGCATCATCATCTACAAAACATTTAGGATGAAACTTAAAAAGTCGGGCCAACGCATATCAAATTGAAGTACAACAACGGCCCATGAAACACGATAGTTGAATGTCACCGAGATGAATGACACCTAACACAATCGAAATCCAAATTCCGTCGAACCACGTATCAACCACGGCAAGCATCAACACGATAGCGGACACCATTACCCCTGGTCGACCCAGCTCGCGRTCGCTATACTGGCACATAGTACACAAGTTGAGGACCTAGAAAACGCAACGAAAGTGTACCCTTGGTCAACTGTTGCTTAGCGTCACGAAAATGAAAGATGTACCTTGACCATAAGGATGCACGACTTGACTGCCCTTATCCCAACCTGTCTCGGAATCCTATTCCAATACGGCTTCGGCCCAGGTCCTAGCCCCAGCCTCTTCATCCCTTCTGCATAAGCATCCCCGGGTGTGGCTCGCATCAGCCATAGTGACGTCGACGATGTCACTTCCCCATTTCCTGTCGCATCACCATCTTCGTCTCGGATAGAATCGGGCGCGGGAAGGCTTAACAGGGGTACCTTCTCCCCACTCGACCGCCTTGAGACAGAATACGGTGGCGTGTCACCCATCGCGTCGTGGTATAATAAACCCTCGTCTTCGTCGTCTTCGTCCATGTCTCTCGTTGCATCGTAGACCTCATCCGCAATCCCGTCATTTTCATCTGCCTTCCACGTCTTCCACGATACTGAACTGGAGTCGTCATCATCTACAGGGCCATTTGTCGGCAAATCCAAATCCCTATCATGTAGCTGTGGCGGTGGGATTCTAGGCAGAGGCTGCGAGTGGGCTCGGGCTTGCTAGTTATCAACAGTGTTCTGAGATAC
>RCHF01001944.1:0-10130 GCA_003987895.1 Neonothopanus nambi | reverse complement strand
AAGCACTGGGAGTATGACAATCCCATATCCACCTAGCCATTTCTAGCAAAGTAGGCTACTGTACAATATTAGCTAATGTGAGAACATTTGCTGTCTGCATTGTAGTTATGATGTCTAAGCCAATCAAAAATGCTATTGCATTAGACTAGGTAGGACAAGGAGTAATGCTAGAAAGAGGATCTTGATCTTGCATTGAGCCAAGAAACTGTTTCCAGGAGGTGATGATATTAGAATACCAGTAAGGTGTGAACTTTTGGTGAAGACCATGCTCAAAGCTACTTTTTGCAGAGATAGTATGTTTCCAAGAGTCTTGAGAAGTCTGAGTTGGCAATAGCTTCAGAACATTTGAAGCTGTACCATATATGCAGCAGTTAGAGAGCTGTATAAGCCTCTTGATTCTTGATCTCTCTTGAAGATATTTCACAAGTAAGATCAACCTCTATCCCAAGATGATTCAAAAGAATACTCAGGTTATGATTCTGAGCTTTTAGAAAATGAGCAATACATTCTTCTAGAGAAGAGGCCTAGAATGAGTCATTTGATGTCTGAGATGGAAGCTGTAGAAAAGTGGAAGTCTTGTTTCCTTGTCCAGCATCTATCTATCTAGGAAAGTTCAAGACTTTGTTTAGCACCTGGTTCCATTTAATGCTCCTTCCATACTTTCTAGAGCATTAGGCCTAGAGAATCTTGAGGGATAAGATCCTAGATGGACTAAAAATGCACTTCCAGAATTAAGATCAATTTTTTTAGCAAATTACTGTGAAGAATGGCAACTTAAAAATGTTATGAGAAAGAAAACAAATATTTCTTAATTAATACTAAGGAATACAACATCCATCTGGACATTTTGGTCTCCATCCATCAGAAAAAAGACCCTGTTTCAATGATGTCTTGAGGATAGTTCCTAGTATCCTAAGTCTCCTAGGATAGCTCCTAGTATCCTAAGTCTCCTAGGATAGTTTCCACTTTCCTAGGCTGTCCTAGGGGTGTCCTAGAGAGTGTTAGGAGTCTTAGGTCTCTAAGGCATAGGTCTATGTTCTTGAAAATGTCCTAAGACTCCTAAGACTCCTAAGACTGCTAGGCCTTCTAAGATGTCCTCAAGACTGTTAAACAACAATGGTCGGACTGGGATTTGAACCCAGGACCTCCTGGACATATACCAGGTGCTCTAACCACTGAGCTACCTGTCCATGGATTCAACAGTGCCAATGACCTGCAGAACATTCACCCAATCCTGGGATCAAACATAACTCATTCCAGAGCTCCATATGTGCAGACTACTATCTTGGTCCATGCACAATCTATGTGTTCAGATTACATAATCCAACAAAGACACCATTAGGACAGAGCCTTTTTTCTGATGGCCTCATTGCTTAACAGCATCAAGATAGCAAAACAGTGCTGCAGAAGAAAGGGGCATAAGCACAATTAGTCAGACTTCACACTTAACAGCATCAAGGCAGTGCAATTGCCACAGAGTAAGACACATGATCACAGTGTTAAGAGTATGACTGAAGGACAATCTGTATGGAAATAGATTGGAAATATTGGAACAAAAAGATCTGACAGAGCCAAAAACTATAAGACTTTGAATAGCATAAAGGCTATCCTTCCATGCTGACAAGTCTATATAGTAAATGTGAGATAGAGACTTAGAGCAAAGAGAGATTAACCAGCAACTTAAGTTGATTTTTGAATTGCCTAACTACTACATGAGCTTTGGCTTATATATGACTTGAATTGGAAAATAGTTTTTCTGATGAATACAGAGGAATAGACATATGTAGAATAGTCTACATGCAATGTGTGGACTGGGGTAACATAGGAATTAGAGGATACAATATATAGGGATATAAAGAAAGTTATAAAAGAGGAAAACACTCAGTAGATCATCATGGTGAAAAACCCCTGGATGTGAACTGAGATGACAGAATAGAAATGACAATGAATAGGAAAAGTCAGAATAGAATCAGAATAATCAGAATAGATATATATTAGATAGAATGCATAGCCATCAAGCCAAGATCAATCCCATCAGCAGCATCACACTTAACTGGATCAAAAATCAGTCCAAAAAATCACCATAAAGTATGAATTCCCCATTCCATTCTGAACTTGTAAATGGGATTGTTGAAAGCAGAAGCAGAAGCATTATCATCTATAAAATTTTAGCAAGTGAAATAGCTACAAGCAAATGATACACTTATGAGACCCAGAATTTCAAGCAACACTCTAATTAGACAAGGGTACTATAAATTTGAGATATCAGCAAGCAACAAGAATTAAATAAGAAGTTTAAAATACCATTTAAAATGACTCCTCAAGCAGCAAGAACACAAAGGAGACCTTCAACAGTGAAATGTCCAAGAGTGAGTGTCATCTAGCAGAGAGTTAAAGGAGACTTCTCAGGTCATCAAAAGATGGATGAGATTGTCAACACCTAAGCCTGGATGGGGGTGAATGATTCAGTTGTAGTACCTATGAAGATATTTTAGTTATTAGTGACTGAATGTAAGCTTGAGAAAGAACATACAGTTGGTACATATACCAGGTGCTCTAACCACTGAGCTACCTGTCCATGGGTTCAACATAGTGCCAATGACCTCAAGTATCTGCAGAACATTCACCCAATCCTGGGATCAAACATAACTCATTTCAGAGCTCCACATATGCAGACCACTGTCTTGGTTTATGCACAACCTATGTGTTCAGATTACATAATCCAACATTTCAGCTTCTTTGCTTTGCACATTTTCACCATCTTTGCAGAGAGAGCACATGTGCACTTACCAAGAATTAGCTCTAATGGGCTCAAGGCCCTAGGGAGCAAGTATTGAAATACTGGCATTTGAGAGTGGGTGAGTGGCAAGTATCTACACACTGAGAATGAGAGGGAGGGCAAGACAGAAGTATTGATATACTGAGGGTGAGCAGGGAGTTTTGAGATACCTGGTGTTAAGCAACAATGGTCAGACTGGGATTTGAACCCAGGACCTCCTGGACATATACCAGGTGCTCTAACCACTGAGCTACCTGTCCATAGGTTCAACATAGTGCCAATGACCTCAAGTATCTGCCAAACATACACCCAATCCTGGGATCAAACATAACTCATTCCTGAGCTCACATATGCAGACTACTGTCTTGGTCCATGCACAACCTATGTGTTCAGATTACATAATCCAACACCTGGATGCTGAGTAGCCCAGGCAGCAAGTATTGAGATACTGAAGGAAGCCAAGAGTGTTGAAATACCCAAAAGCTGAATGGCCCAGGAAGCAAGTATTGAGATACCAACAGTGCAGCAATGTGGCCAGGTAGTCCTGAAATCACACTAGAGTGTCTGAATATCCTACAGATGATAGAAATACTAGAAAATGAAATTATAAGAAGAGCAGGACATAGGAATACTCACCTGGAACATAGAGCCACCATCAGCTATGACACCAAGAATGTAGAGCAACACAGATACCTGACTCACCAATAGCAAGGATTATGGTGTTGGTGAGTCAGGTGTTGAGATACTGCTGCAAGCATGGATGCAGAGATACTGTAGACAATATTATATAATTATTATTTTTTGTTTACTGTTTATAGTATTTCCACACTCATGCTCAACTCTCTCAATGGTATCTCAACACCTGACTCATCAATGCCATACCCTGGCCATTGGTGAGTCAGGTCACTGTATTGACAGTATTATAGACAATGGTAGGTCCATTCTATTCATTCCAGATGGGTATTCTCACACTTTGCTCTCCTCAGTATCCTCACACTCCCATTTCATGCTTCAGTACTTCCATCACCTATAGACAGTTCCAATACACCTAGCTCTCAACTACTCTTATCCTTGTGGCTTGCCTGCCTCCTGAAGTCTGAATACTGGATATATTGGTATTGTGATATCAATATGGCAACATAGTGAGTATCTGGATACCTGCACTTTGTATACATTGCTAACTCAGTACTTGGGCAATACAGAAAGCTCAGTACCCTACTCTTAGTATCTCAGCACTTGTGTCTAAAAGCCACTCTAGTGCAGGTATCCCAGCACTCCTGACTCTGGTGCAGGTATCTCAACACTTGCATCTCATGGCCACAATGGTACAGGTATTTCAACATCTCAACACTTGTGTCTGAAAGCCACTCTAGTGCAGGTATCTCAGCACTCCTGACTCCAGTGCAGGTATCTTGACACTTGTGTCTCATGGCCACAGCAGTGCAGGTATCTTAGCACTTGTGTCTCCTGGCTCAGATACTGGCCTGCTTGTAGAGTAGTTCTGTTGTCTCTGTTCTTGTTTATTAACTGGTGCAATGGCTGATGACATTTTTTTGCAAAACTTGCCCCTCCCAAAGACTGCTTGTTCAATACTGCCAACCACACTATATGCCACAATCACAAGTATTCACAAATGAATGATCACAAATACTCATGAACAATCATGACCACTCATGAATACTTATGAACACTCACCAAAGATCATGAGTGATCATTCATAATTGGTTGGCTTCATGAGTGATTCAGTCTCAAAAGTTGGCACTGTGGATACAAAGGCTTGGACCTCACTCTAGGAACCAAGGAATACTCACAAGACAGTTAGTGTATTTGTATACAATTTCTGTACAACTAGGCAATGACTATGTCTACAGATAAGTGTACCCTGGAAACTACAGCACATGAAACAGGTATTTGTAAATGGAACATCCTTTGTAGGTGAGACAATGGGGATTTCTGCACTGTCTGTCAAGTGTCCACCTCAGTGCTGGTCCTGATGTATCAACAGCCATCTGGATGAGGGGGTCAGGGTCATAGATGAGGTCCAAAAATCCCCCATCTTGCAGAAAATGCCATTGAGCTCAGCAGTGATTTCCACATAGTGCATTCCATCAAGCAGGTGTAGTATGGGCAAGGTGGCTGACAATGTGCACTGTGTGGGAGAAGTGACATTGCTCAGGCCCCTGTTAGAGCATGAACTCACACTATCACAAAAGGTTGGGATAGAAATGAACAATGCAGGCAGAAGAGATTATAACCCATCTCAGTGGTGGTTGTCACATTCAAAATAACACAGTATACTGAATTGGAGTCTGAGAAAAGAATTTGGACAGCAGTCTGGTTGTAAAACGAGATATTGTTAGCCTAGAGGTGAGAATGCCAGTTTAGTTACACACCTCCTGCCTTGTAAGAAAATTCCATCTACTATGAGTTTTTATCTGATTGGACTGTACTTCCTCTCTACTACACTTCCACTGCCAGTGCTGCTGTTGGGCCCAGGTGCACCATGACTCTGAGAATCCTGAGGCATTACAATGAGCAGAGTCTGTGACAAGAGGTGAGGCAGGGTGCATAGCACCAGTGCAGCAGCAATTCCACCAATTACCACCTGCATGCTTCTCATTTGTTGCCAGAAGGCAGCATGATCAAGGTTGGTAAAGTGTTGGGAGAGCAGATGTTGGATTCTGAGGTGCAACATGGCCAGGACCAGGTTACAGTAGGTGCAATTGACTCACAAGATAGTGAGCAAGGTATCTGTATCACAAAAAGATAGGATGCAGTCAACAATCTTACTGATCCCACCTATGGTATGAGGAGCAAGGGTCATGGTGGGTAAATGGTTGTGGTTGTGAGTGAGATGCTAGCAATAGTGATCAAGATTTAAATAAGCCACAGGGTTTAACAAGGTTCAACAATGATATAGGTAATTACCAATTGGGGTAGCTGTTAAGTTGAAAGAACAAAAAAACCCATGCACCTGTTGTTAGCTAAAGTTGAGCTGGGCATGTAGAGTAGTCAGACAGGGCAGAATATCATGTAGATAAAGAATAGTCACAAGATCTTTTGATACAAACATTTCACTATGTATATGTACAGTATTTTAAAACTCAAGAAATACAACAGTGTCCTAATACCATGGCCATTTCAGGCCACCTGATGATAGTTTTTACTTGGTCTTCAATGTCTCCAATGAGATCCACCACCTCATTCTGTTAATTGGAGTGATTCTACACTCATTTGTACATATATTCATTAGATATACATTCATAGTGCCAATGACCTCAAGTATCTGCCAAACATACACCCAATCCTGGGATCAAACATAACTCATTCCTGAGCTCACATATGCAGACTACTGTCTTGGTCCATGCACAACCTATGTGTTCAGATTACATAATCCAACAAGATATACAAAGAAAGAGTGGGTGTTAGGCCTCGACGATCTCGTACTAGTTGTAAACCTAGATAGAAACTGTCAGTAGCGCAGAAAGTAATAATAGATACCGTTTTAACGTCGAGAAAGACCGCTGGGCAGTACTTTGACGAACGTAGACCTGAGATCACAGGCTTCCTACAAGATCTAACGTACATGGACTCGATACTTGGGATCGGGGACGTGGACATTAGCAGATATGGGATCGATGTCGAAAGAGATAGAGCGAGAGCAGAGAAATGAGATCGAAAAGATATAGAAACTAGAAACGAGATAGTAACAGTGAGAAGAAACGTTTATTTCACAGATAAGTATTGTACAGTGTTGTCTAGGTTTTTATATACTACATAATAAGCAAAAATATATATAGAAATGGGATCTATTAGTGGAAAGTATGGTCCTAGCTACTGGTATGTGTGCATGGGCTGTTGTACTTGTGACCGACATGTGTTATGCATGAGGAATGGTTGACAGGACCAAAGAATTGGGATCGGGGATGCGGAACGGGTAATGAGGTTGGAAAAATGGGATCTATACGCCTAGAATGAGTAAGATGAGATAGCAACTAGTCTGATATGGTAGCTTGAAAGAATTTTATGGCCCCCAAGTAGGTACAAGTCGTAACATTACCCCCTCCTTCAGCCTGAGCCCTCGAAGGCTTTAAACCGTCGGTAGAATCGATGATTTGCGTTGAAGATCCGTTAATTTAGCAGGAATCCGCGGAGATAACGTCATCTTGATCGGTGTTACCAAGGAATCAATGATGTCGTATCTGTATGACTCGGACGGACCCACTGAAGTCAACAACAACAAACGTTGGACTTAGAACAATTTTTTCGTTCTCCCTCCCTATTATCCATCATCTACCAGGCAGTACGAACTCAGCTATACTTCTTCTTTTCCACCTCTACGATGTCCCGAGCCCAACAACGTCAACAAAAGGAGAAGGATCAGCTTGTCGACGCCGCTCAATCTGAAGTGATCCAATTCCAGTCCGATTTGCTTGACCGTGCTGGCAGATTCGAGCGGAAATCTCAGCAACTTGACGTGGAGTTCGAAAAACAGTTATCGTTCATAACCGACACCATTAAATCACATTGCATCTATTTGCAATTCAAGGCTACTTCCTCAGATCAATTCTTCCTTCCTAACCTTGACGAATTCTTTATTGAACGCGTTCTGGACGGCTCTTTTGAACAATGGCGATCCCTTTGTCCTAACGATCCTTTGTTATCATCGATTCGTGAACGCCCACTGGTGTCTCCAAGGTCCCCGAGCATTGATTGGCCAAATGTGATTAAGACTGCACTAGGCCAGTCTGTGCCGGGCTATTCTATTGTTGAGTGCGACCTGTATGCTCTTCATCCAGGACGATCTAGTCGAATCAATTGGGATGGTCGTACTCTTATGGATGGAAGCGATCGTGAGACGTTGGCAGTTGAGATTACACCATTTGAGGACTCCGCTGCTGGTAATTTGAGATCTATATGTGTGTTGCGGTATCATTAACATTTCTATTGACTTAGATCTCCAAACTGGTGCGCTCGAAGGCGATGTTGTTGGTCACGCAATGTCGGACGATGTTTTTGAGTCGGAGCAGGCTATCTCGATTGACCATCTGGGCTTCGATCTTCGTTCGTTGCCTCATCGTCCTGGCGCGCGAATGAGCTGGGATACAAAAGGGGCTAGGGATCGACGAGCAAAGGAGTTGAAGGCTGCCTCAGTAAAGGAATTGAAGGCTGCTACTGCATCGAAGAAACTGAAGTCAAAAGCTGCTTCGGTGTTGAATAAGCACAGCAAGAGCCATCGTTCCTCAATGATAGTGCGATCTTCCGACGATGAAGAGTCCTTTAGGGACAATGGTAGACCCGCTCGAACTGTTCGTGCACCTGTATTTGCTCCGACGTTTGCCTCTGGTGATCCGTCGATGGCTATCCCATCTGCACTCTCATCCGTTGAACCCTCTTCCTCTCCTCGTAAGTCCGGTCAACGAAAGCCTCGCAGAAATATGCAGGAGGTGTTAGATGAACGGCCAGAGCAACTATGGTCCGCATCTGAGGCTCTTGATAGGAATATCGACATTCTGGCTGCATGCAAGAAGGCAGATGATGGGGGTCGTTTGGCGGCGTTGAAAGAGGCATTCCATTCTGATCAAAGTTTGCAAATCACGGATGACTGGACTAATAGGATAGGTGTTCTTTTCGTGCGTATTTCATACATCGACCCCATAATTGTGATGTTCTGACTTTGTCTGCTAGCCTCCCTGTCAAAAATGCAACGAACGAAACAAGGACTGTTTATGGATGTCGAGTCCAAAGGGTTGTTGCACTACCTGCGATTCCGGTAGGAATTGATGTACGCACACAGATATCATCTGTTTTTTGAAGGCCATGCATTTTAATGGTGGTACTGCCGATGAACTCCGTGTCGTTTTTGAGGTATTTAGTGACTTCCCCAGTGCCAATAGGCTTGCTGATATCTCTTATTCAGGCAAACCGATCCCTAATTTGCGGCAAGACCAAGTTCAACCCATTCAGGGATCCGGTCATCAGTGGGTGTTATGACGGTATATACCGTCTTACGATGTCCATGACTACTCCAGGCGAGACTTTCGAGCCCAACCCAGCATGCTGCGGAACTCTAGGTCAAGTGGTTGGTTTTGATGCCTCAAGAACTCGCGTGATGCAAGCACCGTCTCCTCTGCCATTGGCGTCGTCGAGTTCTACTGTAAAAACACTGTCGATTCCAATCAGGCATACCACCGCCGAGAAGGGAAAAGGGAAAGAGGTTGTCTCTTCTTCTTCGTCGAAACCCACTGCTCCTATTAACCCTTCGTTCGATCTGTCATGATTCTCAACAATTTATGGTCTGTCGTCTGGAACGAAGATAGCTTCCCTTCGACCGACCGGTCCTTCCTCCTCAAGTGAGGTGAAACCGCCAGGAACCTCTCCTCTCAAGGTTGCTCAACTATTCGAAGAAATGCAGAGTCAGGCAAGATCTTTGACTCAACCTCACGTTGAAGTTGCTGCTAGGGACGTCGTGGACCAAGGAGCTGTAGGGAACAAGATTGGTCGTCCTAAGACCCCTCCTACTCTTCAATTGGATATGATGGCATCGAGCCCTCCAAGAATTCGTCAGAAAGCTAAGGATCAAAGCGGAACTGGCTTGTGGGGTTCTTTAGTGCCTACTATTGCCACGATCCAAATGGATCCTAGTATTGGGTACCCCCCTTCTATTGGTTCCCCAAGAATTGTGGGAGATAGTGAGTCTGAGGCTGGTGTGCCGCCTTCCTTCATCGATGAACCCACCGATGCCATTTCCGCTGATTCAGATGCTGGAGTGAATGTTCAAGAGGACGTGGACATGGTCGATGATCCCAAGAGTGCTGTCGATGCTGTAGATGTTATTACTGCCGATCCGGCTGTTCCTTCCCCTCGACAAGAGGCTGCCATGGCTACGACTGATGATCCATCTGCATCAGGAAAATCCCCTTTGCTGTCAAGTCACCTGAGGTCTTACAGACATTCAGGGTTGCCCAGGGTTTGGCCTAAAATTCAAGCCAAACCTGGGTAACCTGGAGTGACCTGGATGACCTGGGTGACCTGGGTGACCTAGGGCTGGTAATGATACTTATTAGATTAGAACACAAAGAACTTAATAAATTTCATTAGATTGGGCTGCTTATGTAATCATAAAAAACTCGTCCATTAGACTCAGAATGTAATGGTTTGTATTGAAAATGTATACAATGTATACAAGAATCTAATCAGAACACAAGGAAATCAACACTTTATTAGATTGGGCTGCTTATGTAATCATAAAAAAAGTCGTCCATTAGACTCAGAATGTAATGGTTTGTATTGAAAATGTATACAATGTATACAAGAATCTAATCAGAACACAAGGAAAATGAATAGATTT
>RCHF01001943.1:0-24346 GCA_003987895.1 Neonothopanus nambi | reverse complement strand
GAAATCGTTCTATTGGTAAAAGCTTGTCTCCTCCAATATAGACCTTGTCACCCTTTTGAAAACTGTTCGCCACCACACCCTCACTCATCTTGATTGAGAAATAGACTTCATTTATCGGACCTAGAATTTCGTCCACTTTGCCTATCACGGACTTGTTTTGGAGGTAGATAGGTGCATTGAAATATGGCACTTTGTCAGGCATTAAAGACGAGCAAAGCATTTCACCCTCAACGGCATGCATAAATGTACCCATCTCTAGAAAAAAAGGAAAGCTAAGTAATTTTTAGCATAGGCCTCCGTTAAATACATACCCAAAACGGTGTCTGGTGGTCCTGCGTCTCGCTGCTGGAATCCCCCTCGAGATCCACCACGAGCTGTGAAATAGAATGAATAAAAAAGAGTAGAGAGGAGTGAGAAGACGCACCTCCACCGCGACCGTAGCCTCTTGAACCTCCTCGACTCATGAGTGTTGCTGAAAGGAGTGTGTGAAGATGAAAAAAATGAGCCTATTTTTCGAACAGCCAGTATCTGTCCAAACCTCTTTCACCACCAGACTATCTTCAATTCAAGCAGAGTCTGATACCGCCCTTATTTCTCAAGATCTCTTCAAAGCATTGGCCACCGATGTCCTTTTCATTTCCATCTCTCCTGCTCTTGGTCCATTAGCCAGGCTGCCTTCTCTCACTTGTCGGGCTATCGTGGACAACAGGGTTAGTCTCTCGACCAACTACGATTCAATAAGAGAGTGAATAACCCTTCTCAATGTAGATACATGATGGGGTTGCTATTCCCCCTGAATGGCTATCAACTCACAAGCACATTTTCGCGCAAACTTGTCAGAAACACGTCCTTGTTTCAGTTACCCAGCCAGTACCTCTTACAGAAGTGTTCATATCCGCGCTTTCTCCTGAAGCTTATGAAGTAGCTGTCTCTCAACCCTCTTTCTTGGAACATTTTCTGTGCGATGAGAAACGAATTTTACGCCAAGGCTCCATACATAGTCCGGGGCCTAGCACTATTCATTCGAAGGCCGATCTGCTTGAATATAGACTCGATACGCTTGAACCCGTGCTCCAAGGATACGCAAAGAAAGGCAAAACCACTTTCATTGTGACGTTTCCTAACGACTCTGTCGATGAAGACTCTAGTGTAAAAGTGTCGAATGGAGCACCGACGACAAGTGATGTCGATGAGGAGCTTGAGATTGACGAAGGGTTTTTGGCTAATTCTATCGTCCATCCCGTCTATAATCCCATTTCGCCTATTTTGCCAAATGGCCACAATACCGAGCAAGAGACTTTGCCATCGGACGTGATTTTCCGAGCTGAACCTCTTTCAACATTGTTGAACGCGTTCTATGAGGATTGCACCCTGTACATTCGGACCACAGACCTAGGCCGTCTGGGTGTTCTCAACGGTGACTGGGTATGTGAATTGCATTTCACTTTGACTTCTCACTCATTCGTCTCATCAGGCTGTCGCTCGCTGTCGTGAAACCGCCAAGTGTAGGTTAGTCCGAATAACGGCAGATGATCTCATAGCAGAATCTCTGTAAGCTCTCCAGATCTGGCTCATATTTGTGCAAGACTCATGTAGCTTTGAATTCAGTGGCACTGTCAAAGGCCCGCCGACTCTATTGCACAATTTCAGCTCCGAGGATACGTGTTCCACAAACTCCATCTCATTGTACCCCAGCCCTTTCGGCTCACGTGAGCCTGCGGTCCCTACTGCGCGTTCTGTCACGATTGCCAGAGTTGCTTCGCCGTTTTCCATCAACAATAAATACCAGCCTCTGTTCATCGATGCAGTCAGAAGGTATTTCCAGGGACACAAACGACTGGTGAAACAAGGGGATCTTATCGCGGTCGGGCTTGACACGGATGACATACTCAGGCTGCAAAGAGATTCTTCTCAGACACACTCATCAGAGCAGTGAGCATCGTCGTTTCTAGTCACCCCATACCATCTGACTTTTGTCTCAGGTATCCGGCAAACCCTCCCCGGGTCAACGAGATGGTGTTCTTCATGATAACTAATGTTGAATATAACATGCCTCCTGGAGATAGCGAATATATCCCGCTTGATACCTACTTTGGGTCGACCGCTGGTGAACTTGGCTGCTGGGTCGATCCTGAATTGACTCGGATGATTCAATCGGGATTAGAACACTCTCGTGTGCCTGAAATGGGCCAATACACAAGTTCTGGTAAGGTCTCTTTCCACGCCAGTTGCTGTTTGTATTCACACATCAAAAGAACTTAGTTCAGGATGGCTTTCAGTGAAAGCAGGAAACACCTCGTTTGAGTTGGAGAAGCCAATACACAAGCTACATTCTATAGCATCAGTCATATTGGAGCCCCGGGGGGTCGATTACAATTTGCACCTTTCCGTACTATTAAAAGGTGCCAGGGGGGTTGGAAAATTCACTACTGCTTCTGCGGTTGCACGATCGTTGGGCATTCATTTACTGGAGGTCAGACATTGTCAATGACTCCAAAGTTACCATTCGCTCAAAGTCTTTTATTGACAGGTTAACTGCTACGATATCATTCAAGAGACCGAAGCAAAAACCGAGGCTTTTCTTTCCACCCGTTTTGAAAATGCCACTGCCTGCTCACCTTGTCTTCTCGTTCTTCGGCATCTCGAAGCGTTTGCTCAGACCACGCAAACACCCCAGAGCGAGAAAGGTAGGGGATATTTTGACCACTTGGCGTGGTTTTCTTACCAGAGCTGACGTGAACTTAGAACCGGTCCTAATTAGTTCTCTTCGCGAGTGTTTGGAAGAAGCTCATCAAGCTTGGAAAAAGACCGGCTACCCGGTATTCGTATGTGGGACCACCAGTCAGCCAGATCGTGTTCCCCTTGGTGTACTGTCTTGCTTCAAACATGAGATACCATTTGAAGTGATTTTTCTTTGCATTCAGGCAACTTCACGCTTCTGACAGATCATATCTTGTAGGCACCAGATGAAAGCGAAAGATACCAGATTTTAGATAATTTGCTGAAGAACATGGTCGTGTCTCCAGATGTTTCTCTACCAGATTTGGCGCAACAAACTGCTGCGTTCTTAGCTGCCGATCTGTCCGACTTGGTTGCTCGTGCAGAGGCCGCGGCAGTTGAACGTGCAAGCACTAAGCTGTACGTGGCCTGATTCCTTCACATGATCATACTATTGATTGCGTTCAGTCACGTCAAAGAAACATATATTTCAAGGGCTGGTGTGCCACTCACACATGCAGACTTTAGCATTGCGTTAGGCCAAGCGAGAGCCTCATATTCCGAGAGCATTGGTGCCCCCAAGATCCCCAGTGTGTCCTGGGACGATGTTGGTGGCCTTGCGCAAGTAAAGGCAGATATTTTGGATACTATCCAGTTACCTCTGGATCATCCTGAGTTGTTCGCAGATGGCCTCAAGAAACGATCTGGTCAGTGATGATGTCCGCTGTTAGCATGCTCGTTTGCTTGACTGTAACGTTCTAGGCATCTTGCTATATGGACCACCAGGTACCGGCAAGACACTTGTTGCAAAAGCCGTGGCTACTTCCTTTTCTCTTAATTTCTTCTCTGTCAAAGGTCCTGAACTACTTAACATGTACATCGGTGAATCCGAGGCCAACGTTCGACGAGTCTTTCAGCGTGCCAAAGATGCTAAACCATGCGTGATATTTTTTGATGAGTTAGATTCTATCGCGCCTAAACGAGGGAACCAAGGTGACTCTGGTGGTGTCATGGACCGCATTGTGAGTCAGCTACTGGCTGAATTAGATGGATCTGGCAGTAGTGCGGACGTCTTTGTCATTGGGGCAACGAATCGGCCAGACTTGTTAGACCCTGCATTGCTAAGACCTGGCAGGTAAGTGTTGCTGTCGAGGTTGGGTACTCTGCTTGTTCAACACAGTCGACACCAGATTTGATCGTATGTTGTACCTCGGAGTCAGCAATACGCATACTGCACAACTCAACATCTTGGAAGCTTTGACGCGCAAGTTCCGTCTCAGCCCTGACTTGGATCTGAAGGACATAGCGCAGCAGTGCTCGTTCAATTACACAGGAGCGGATTTTTATGCGCTCTGCTCGGACGCTCTTTTGAACGCTATGACACGCAAGGCAGAGGAGCTGGAGGAGAAAATCAGTAAGTTATTTTCCCCCCTTGCCTTCTACCGGTGACTCAGTTAATTCTGAACAGCTTCACTCAACGAGAAACCCCATATGCATCCGGGACACCCTCACCCACTGACCCCGCAGTATTACCTGGCTGAAATGGCGTCTGATGAGGATATTCGCGTTGAGGTTGGCAGGGCTGATTTTGAAAGGGCTCTACGTGGTTTGGTGCCTAGTGTAAGTCAGGCAGAGATGGATCACTATGCGAGGATCCAGGCAAAATTTTCAAAGGAACAGCTAGGAATAGGGAGTGTCTAGATGTACTTGTATAAAGTAACTATTTTCTTGACTTTTTTGCCTTTTCGATGTGTGCTCTCAATTTCTGCTGCTTCTCCCTGAGCGATGCCTTCTTCTTTCCCCTGACAGCACCACTACTGAGAATCATCATGATCGGCTTATTCCTTGCCTTTTCCCTATTAGTTGAACTACTCGGCGTATCTTTTGTCTTCTTGCCCTTCCGAGAGCCAAACTTCTCTCTGCCTTCTCTCCCTTTTTGAATGGAAGCGATACGCTCGGCATAATCAGCCTTGGTCTTTTTACGTGGTCCAAGGATATCGTTTTCGGATATAAAAGCAGCAGAATCGTCATCCATGTTCTGAGAGCGAGAAGATTTTAGATCGGCTTCAAGTGCAGCGAGCTTGCGTTTTGCTCTGTTGCCACCACCTGCATCGACAGCTTGTTGGGCGGCTTGGATGCGGAGGTCAGCGAGAAGTTTGAAGTCGGCCGGAGTGAGAATCTTTCCAGTGTGTTAAGTACGGGGTCAAGAGGAAAATCTGTTCGGAATTCATACCTTTGTTGTTGCCAAGGTTGAGATTTCCTGCTCTGGTGCTGTCTGAGCGTCTTGATCAACATCCATACCTTCCTCTTCGTCGCTATATCCATATTCGTCACCACTGCTATCAGCCTCACCCTTGGCTGTCCTTTTCCGCCTCCTCTTTTCCTTCCCCTTGGCTTTCTCTTTTGATTTGTCTTTATTTTTTGCTCCTTCCTCATCTTCACTGTCGCTAATTTCAATATCATTATCATCGTCGCTGTCGACATTGATCCATTCGTCCTCGGAATCGTCATCCGAATCAGAGTCGGACTCGACGTCCCAACCTTCCCATGCAGCAGAATCGTCGTGGCCGTCATCCTGATCGCTTCCATTTCCTTCACGGTCCTCCTCGCGTAATTTTTGAAAGTGTGATTCCAAGAGCTTTCCTTGACTTCAGTATCAGGCCTTGGGAGAAAAGAGGGAAGAAACACACGGTAAGTCCCTCGATATCGACAGCAGCATTTGCTGAGTGACCATAAGGAAGTGCACGGGAATGACCTGAAGCTTTCATGCTCATGGTTGCTTCTTTGCCCTAATTTCTGAATGTTAGTATAGAGAAATTGATCTTCAGTTGTCATTGTTACATACCCGCTCCCTCTTTTTCAAGAACTCGGGATGGGTCTCCCGGTAGAGGTGGAGAAGACTTCTTGCAGCAGCAATGACTGCCTTATCCTTGCTCTTTCTGTACTCGATAAGATCGTTGAGCAATGGTCTGAGATCATCGTCGTCCTTGTCAAGAGAATCGGTGACTTGTGTCTGCTGAATCTTTGGCTCAGATTCAAGCTCCTTAGAAACATCTTTCTTCTTTTTCTTCGCCGCCAGCTCCTCCTCGTCCTTCTCGCTCGGTCCCATAACCAACGACTGCCGCCTACAAATTTCTGTGATGGCATTAATCCCAGCGGCTATGACCTCACTTCCTACACCAGGATGAACAAACTCATCTGCAAGTTTGCGTACGACGGGCTTGAGGGTCTCTGGGGGGATCAACGTGTGGACGGCCTGAGCGAGAGCAACAAGGATGGACGGAACCCTGAGCTGCCTCGGAGCAAGGTACTTTTGAACATAGGAGTAAAAGGGCATGACGAAGAGAGTATGGGCTGAGATGACGCGAGCGAGAAGTTGCATGATGAGGATCTTGTGGTCGAGCGTGAAGCGCTTGTCGTAGGTGGTGAGGATGTTGAACAACTTTTCGGAGAAAGTCTGGGGATCGTTGAGGAGTTGAAGGGCGGGAAAATTGGGTTGAGAGGCGTCTTTATTGGCGTGTTTTTTCTTTTTGGCAGCGTTGAGCTTCCTCTGAAGCTTTTTGTCGCCCGAACGGGTCTTTTTGTTGATTTCCCGACGGTGATGGAGGGAACGAACGTCGACTTCCTATAGAAGGTACTGAATCACGACGAAATTGTTGTCGTGTATGGTTTTGCTCACCTCTTCGTCCTCCTCATCGCTGTCCACTTTCTCGTCATCGTCACCGAGGAAAAAGTGTATTGAAGCGCTCTGTACTTTGAGAACAGGATGAAGGCATCCTATTGCTACGATGGAGACCGGTTTGACGTCGTTCCATACACCCTTGCGCCAAAGTTCTTTGGTGAGGATGACGGCCCACATAGCGTCTTCGCCCTTTGAGATGGACTTGTCGGAATGCTGCTCGGTCTCGCGTTGCTTGCCCTTATTGCCAAAATTGAAGGAATCTTCGAGACCATTCTCAACCATTCCAAAGAGCATGGCTTGAATGGCACGATTGAGTTTGTGGTTCTTGGTGCGGATATTGGCAGTACGGATGTCTGAGAGAATAGTTTTGCGGATGCTAGTCCGTAGGGCAGAGGAAGTGGTGCGGGGAAGAAGGGGAAAAAGAGTACGAAGAAGACTGAGGATAATTGTGAGCGAGATGAAGCGATATAGATATAATACGCACTCGATAGATGAAATGACATTTTTATTGCGAAGAAGGACGATGGTAGAAACCAAAGCCTTGCGAGTATCCGGAGACAAGACAGCATAGCTCTCTAGCAAGAGAGAAGAGATCTGAGAGGGAAACTCTGCGGTCTCTTTTGGGTAGCAGGTAGCGACCTGGGCAATGAATGCAACGAGCTCTCTGAAATGAGAAGCATTTTCGTCAGGATTTAAATGAAAAATAAGACGAATTGAATTATAATGGTTCCATTGCTGAAGAAACTCGTCTTTGTATGATTGAGGATCCCTTTTTATCAAATTTTGAAGTTGAGGGAGATTTGAAGTGAGTAAACCGCCCATTAATTGTGGGAGTTGGAATCCAAGCCTGTCATGGACTCTGCTCTCTCCACCGCCTTCCGTCTCTCCTCTTTTATTTTTCTGAGAATTGTATGTGTTTCTCTTCTAAAATGCTGTTGTTTCTGATATCTGCTATAGATTCCTTCTCCAATTCTTCAGGCAGCCAGTTCTGTCTTCTTCTCTTTCTATCTCCTTCTCGCAAGTCTCTCCACAAAACCTGCTCGTCGAGAACTGAATCCAATCTATGCTCTTCTCTTTTCTCTCAAATCTCCTTCTCGTTATGTTCGTTGGGCAAACACGGCCATAAATGTCCTGACTTTTCTCGCTGTAATCGACTTTGTTGCTACCCCTTTTCTCGATTCCGCTCATCATGTCGTCTTTGCACGAGTCGGCGCCGTCTCTTCTGATTCTGCAAAGATTACCGTTCGCTATCCTCACCTGAACGAATCAGTTTATCTCCTCTACAGAGAGTCCAAGCTGAATGCAAGCTGGTCCAAAAGTCCTGCCTTAGAGCTCAACGAGGTCAACGACTGGGCTGAGACGGCCTCCCTTTCTGGTCTCTGGCCAAGTACGGACTATGAATGCAAGTCTTTCTTAAACGTTTATATCTTCCGCTCTCATCGTTTTCTTCCAGACACGCTCTCCACCGCCAACTCTACCCTTCTCCCTTACCCCGCTACCCCTCTCTCCTTCCGTACCTTCCCTGACTCCCGTCTCCCCGGCGGCACCCACTTCCGCTTCGTTACCTCTTCCTGCATCCTTCCTAATTTTCCATATACGCCTTTCCATGGTCGAACTCTCAAGGGCTTTGACCTTCTTGCCGACTATCTCTTCCCCCGGCCAGCCGAATCCGTTGTCTCCAACGCAACTAACGCTACTTCTCCTTCTCCGTTCCTGCCAGCCTCTTTCCTACTCTTCCTAGGCGATTTCATCTACGCCGACGTCCCCATCTATACTGGCAACTCCAAGGAAGCCTATAGAAGGCTCTACCGCAGGAATTATCAATCTCCCAGCTTCCGAAAAATCTACGAAAAGCTTCGTGCGTACTTTCCTTCTCTGTTCTCTCTCAAGCGCTCACACCCTCTCCTTAGCCATCTTCCATACCTATGATGACCACGAGATCCTCAACAACTTTTCCGGCGGCGGCAACGACTCCACTCCTCCCTTTCCCTCTGCCTCTGATGCGTTTGAGATATACAATGCCCGCGCAAATCCTTCTCCTCCGTCTACCAAGTCGCTTGACCACACCCCTTTTTACTACGATTTCCGTTACGGTGATGTAGCCTTCTTCGTGCTGGATACCCGGAGGTACCGATCATTTGATGCCGTTCCAAGAGAGGAGAGGACGATGTTGGGTGAGGAACAGCTTCATAGCGTCATCAATTGGTTGGCAAAGGTACGGCATTCCTTACAGCTAAGACTGGCATCCATTCATTCATTCCCTTCAGGCAAATTCAACGGCTACATTCAAGTTCATTGTCTCTTCCGTCCCTTTTACCTCTCTCTGGGGCCACGACGCGCAAAAAGATGCTTGGGCCGGATTTCCTTCAGAGAAACGTACCCTACTCGAGGCAATGCACTCTGTACCCAACGTCATCGTTCTCAGTGGAGACAGGCATGAATTTGCTGCGATCGAGTTTACCGGACAAGGCCATGAGGTGATGGAATTCTCTACGAGGTCTGCCTTTACATAATCGTCTTCAAGTCTTTCTCTAACATTCTTTGGATAGTCCGCTCAGCATGTTCTACATTCCTTTCGTTCGCACACTCAGTATGGCGAGCACTGAGATGGTGTCTAAGCGGATCACCAAACAGATCACCAAGCAAGTTCCCAAATTGCCTCCTGTCAATGCATCTGCAGCTGTGCCCGAGGAGGAGACAAAGAACGAAACTGATATCGTGGAGAGCGATGTATCTGAGACAGAAGTCAGCATGCAAGTAGAGACTGTAACAGTGGTCGAAGAAGTCGAGGTACCGAAGGAGCGCGTTGTCAAATATATCCCACAAGGAAATTACAAATGGTACATATGTCTCTTGCTGTGCTCTATCTGCATATTCTGAATCTTTGTCTTGAGGTCTTCTATTGAAATCGACACGCGGGACCCCAAGCATCCCACTCTCAAGCTAGAGGTCATGATTGACGGGAAGCCTGGGTTTAAGTGAGTCTAGTCTCTACCTGTTACTATCTTGCTTTCTGAATACTCTTAGCTATGAGATTACTGGCACATCCGTCAAGCTACAATCCTCTACCGCCTTGGGCGCTTTCGTCGCCTCAAGCATGAAGGATATCTTCAACAAGTTCGGTATGCAACCACGCAAGTGGTTCTAAAAACGTTACACGTTAGGAGAAGTTACTGTAGGACCACCATCTATTCTATTCTGATGACGATGTTGTACGTTTTTGTACTTCCTCATGCTGAGTAGATGCATTCATGTGTACGGAGTTACGGGCCATGTATTTGCTAGATCTTGATTACAGCGTAGAACTAATTTCTTTTTGGTTTGTATATAATACATTTCTCTTTCGTTTTTCTCGTCGCATACGATCTACTGCCAACACAAGATATTAGACTGCATTAAGTGCCATGGCGTAACCTGCCGCTAGGTGATGCAAACGCGCATCCAACACGAACCCCTAATGGACGTCAGTCACTAAGTTCATTTAAAAGACGAGGACAAAGACCTTGCTGTCATAGGCTGAAATTCCATCCTAGAATGAGCACAGAAGCGAATGTATTAGTCAATATGTGGAATTACCTTTCAGTTCTTCATAGAGTTTCTTCAGCTCAACCACCCTCCTCACAATAAATTCTCCTGCCTCTAGATTCTGATCCGGCGTCTCGAGTTTATCCTCAAGAGTGACGTCGAGCACTACGAGCTTCATATTGGCGTTGGTCATTCCTGTCAAATGCAAACCGACACGCATATATTGAATTCGATGTTGAATAACATATCGGATGGACCTGGAGCTTACCGGGATCTGAGACTATGACAGGGGAGGACTCTATTACGCCGGTTGCTTGATACCCCTGTAGAGAAAGTATTGATATTTATGTGGTATAAGTCATACCATATACCTACCGTCTCCTCTTGCAATTCTCGAATGGCTGCCTCTTCTGGTGTCTCACCTTCGTCTATGAGACCTATTGAAGAAGGTCAGATATCACCATCATTTCATCGCGATCAGCAGGAGATTCACCTGCAGGTAATTCTAGCACATCAATTAGCTTCTACACAATGAAGGTGCAGCATATGAACATAATTACCTATAACGAATTTATCGATCGGTGGTCGGTATTGTTCGACGATGACCGTTGAAGGCGGGAACGCGTTGGTTTTAGATTTCAGGATGGCCATGATTGCCACAGCTAGGAGAAATGTTAGGAATACGACGGACGAGTGATTATATTCATAAATTACACACCGTCAATACCAGTAGATTTCCGTGTCTTGCGTTGTGCGCATTCCCAAACTCGCTACGTATCTTGCATCAATGGCTAATACATAAAAAACTTGAAAGCTCCCAAACCGATTTGCCCTCCGCATCAGTATAGTTAATCTTGTTCAATGTGATCCACCTGAAGCATTGGAGTGAAGATGACGGGGTAAGTACTATCTGAAGAGAGTCAAACTTGCTTTGCCTCCTGAGTTGGCATTTCAGTGATAGAAACGACTTTGGGTTGATGAGACATTGTGATAGTTCTAGTGAAAGAGAATATTCGAGTCGCTGGTCGCAGTGGTCGGAGACGGAGGAGTGACATCAACCTTTCAACGCGATCGGCAATTCAGGGCAATTCCAAGACGCGTCTGTCCTCGACTCGACCCCCCATGTCCCAACCAGGTCAGCTTTTCTTCTCGCGTTTCCCTCACAGAAACATGCTCAAAGTCGCAGGCCCTTCAACGAAGAAGCGTGCCTCCGATACAATTGACTCTGACGGTGAAAGTAGGAATCGCAAGATCACCAAAGGTCAATCAGTACTTATAACTTGAACCTCGTATACTCTACTAACCAAAGAGCACAGTCCACCCTTTCTTCACTCAAAGCTCAAAAGAGAAAACTCCTAGTACTAGTCATTTCCAATGGCACAAACCTCTTGGCCCCAAAGGGACTTGCTTGCACGGGACCAATCTCACACCCGTATCCTCCGCCAAAGTCGCCGCATTCGACCTTGATGGGACTTTGATCAAATCTATGAAGAAGGCTTCAAAAGGTGCTCCTCCCACCTGGGATTGGTGGAGAGAGAAAGTGCCTGCGACGCTACAAGAGCTTCATTCCGAGGGGTGAGTCGTCATACTACTACTACTCTTTTCCAACCCCTCGATCGCTCATCTATTTCGTAGATATTCGATCGTCGTGATCTCGAATCAGGCTCTCAAGATCGCACAGCTGAACACTTGGAAAGAGAAAATTGCTTTAATAGCAGCTGCTGTACGAATCTCTCTCCCTCCCCTTTTACTAAGTTCATTCTCACCAATGAAACCTATCAACAGCTCCCCTCTCTCCCTTTCCGAATCTTCGCAGCAACTGCAAAAGACAATTACCGAAAGGTCTCTACACTCTCATGCTTTTAAGCTGCATCCTGACTTTTGCTTTCCAGCCGATGACAGGAATGTGGACGGAATTGGCACAGATATTCCAGAATGATGGAGTAGAGATAGGTATGATTTCCTTGTGAACTCAATTCTCACTCTTTTACCCACACACTTCATTTCTCAGATAAATCTGCTTCCTTTTTCGTCGGTGACGCCGCCGGTCGGTCTGGAGATTTTGCGTCAACAGATCGTAAATGGGCCTTGAATGTCAACATACCTTTCCATACTCCAGAGGTGATCATCTTTTTTATTAAACTACATATATCCCCCGAGTCAAAATACCCCTCCTTGAACTATCTAGGAATATTTCCTCAAACTTCCCCCGCAAACTAATTTCAAACTGGATGGCTTCCATGTTACAAGCCTACCTGAACGTCGGTCATTCTGGATAAAGTTCTGATGTTTCTCTTACATCGAAAGGCTAACGCAGTGCCTCTATTCACACCCACTCACCTCCCAGTAATACCAGAACCTCGTGGTCAAGAGTTGGTCATGTTCGTCGGGTATCCCAGTTTGGGAAAATCCACCTTGTACCGTCGTCATTTCGCACCTTTGGATTATCAGCACGTTAATCAGGTGAGAGTCTCTGTTTCATCCACATGTGATATAAGCCAAGTGCTTTCCTAGGATATCCTTGGTTCTCGAGCCAAATGTGTCAAACGAGTTGAAGAGGCTTTACAGAACGGACTCAGCGTCGTAATAGGCAAGTCTCACTCTGTCACTCTCGATTTTAATCTCACACCAAGTTTCTCAGACAATACCAACCGAGACGTGCAAACGAGAAAATATTACATAGACCTCGCACAAAAGTATCAAGTACCTATACGGTATATGTTCAATGGTTCACCTCTACTTCCGTCCTGATCAAATTACAAGCTGTTTCCTATTCACGGGCTCGATGGAGCTTGCATGGCATAACAACCTCTACCGTGCTTTCAATCTACCACCTTCAGTCGCAGCCCGAGAAGTCAGTACAAGTCCTTCCCTGTTCCGTCTTTCACAGTAAACTCATGCGTCTGAATCAGGAAAGACGCGAAGCGCTTCCGTATTTAGCTTTTACGTCGTTTAAGAGTAGTTATGAGGAACCCCAGTTGTCTGAAGGCTTTTCTGAGATTAGACGAGTTAATTGGGTGTTTGAGGGGAGTGAGGAGGAAAGGAAATACTGGAGTATGTGGTTACAAGTTTGATCATAGATATTGTATATTGTTACATGCACGCGATACCTCTATATGTATTCTTTCTACTTCTAGATGTATCTTATTATTATTCACTGGCATCTAGATAGTGCACCTCCGAACAACTCCTCAATTTCTCAGCACCTTGTTCAGGCGTAATATCACGCTGTGCTTCGGCCATCAACTCGATCCTATGCATACATTCAGATGTTAATCTAGTTGAATAGTCGGAGACGTACCCAGCCATGAACTTTTTCACCGTAGCACTCCTCAACAAAGGCGGCGAGAAATGCAGATGCAAGTGGGCGATATCATCCTCATCAGTCATCTCAGGAGAGGATAAGGGGACAGGTCGCTGATGGATACCCATAGAGTACGGGAACGAGCAAGAGAAGAGATTGTCATAACGTTTCGTGACTCTGGACAGTATATCTGCGAAAGATGTCTTTTCCTCTGCTGTTAGGTGACAGATGGAGGGGATGTGTCTCTTGTACGGCAGTACTATATCAAAGCAGTCAGAAGCAAGTTGCGAGTAGGATGATTGGCTCACAGAGGATCTCATAAGGCCAATAGGCCCACCAAGGAATGACAGCTACCCAATGATCGTTCTTGACTACGATTCTCTCGCCACCTGGAAAGTTGACTTCCACGAATGCATACTCGCATAGCATGCAGGGAAGACCTAGTCAGAGCTAAGGATGACATATGGAACATTGAAAGTGTACCACGAACCATTGGGACCTTTAGGAGCATCACTGGGAGGGGGATCAGACTTGGAATAACGAACGAGAGATGCCAGTTCCTTGGAAGGAAGAGTTGGGACGGTCGTGAATGACCACACCTGGCCGTGCGGATGGGGATTGGAGCAACCCATCATAGCACCTTTGTTCTATCGCCAAGGTAAGTAAAGATGCATTTGTGGATATCTAAAGGGGGACCTCAAAGATCTGGACATGTTTAATTTCCTGTTGAGCACCCCGCTTCAGATAGATCTTGATCCACTCGTCCACGATGAGTTCAACGTCCTTGAGGGGTAATCTCGGAATGGTGAGATCATGACGGGGATGAAAGATCAGAACGTCGCAAGAACCTCCTACTGGCTCGGTGGTGAGCAGGTGATGAGGAGCAGGAGGAGCTTCAGGCATGGGGGGAGGCAAGACGGCTGCGAAATCGTTTTCAAAAACATAGGTGTGGTCATAGACTTCTGTCTTGTGTCCTCCAGCTCTTGTATTACCAGGACAGAGATAGCAAGATGGGTCGTATTCAGGAAGAGAGACAGGCTGGGGAGGTTCTACTTGACCCAGCCAAGGGCGTTTGTTGCGATGAGGAGAGACGATGATATACTCATTTGTGAGTGGATTCAAGCGTCTGTGGGGGTGTGTAGATGGGTCAAACATGTTATTCAAGGAATAAGTATCAACTGCTTTTAACTAGCACTCAGTACTCCGGTCCGATATCCGGTCCGCTACCCGCAACCACGCGAGCTCTCTTCTCTCTCCTTCCTCATCATGGACTCTGTTAAGCGTCGTCGTATCGAACGTTCTCCCTCTCCCACCTACAAGCTAGACGATGAAGACGACTCCTATCAACCATATATTCCTGTCTCCCAACGACGCCAGGAAAAACTAACAAAACTCTCCTCTCTGGGTGCCAATGCCGACAAGGAGCGAGCTCATAGACAGCAGCGTGAGCAGGAAGACAGGGAGGACGAGGCAAGGGAGGAGGAAAGGCGTAGAGAGAAATCCCGCAAAGAACGTACACTGCTACTAGAAGCGCAGGAAGTTCATTCCAGAAAAGCCGCAGAAGGTATGTCCCTCCTGTCTTTCTGCACTTGGTCTTTGTAACCGACGACGCAGATGCGAAAAAGACCGAAGAGGAAAAAGCCCGAGAGGCTGATCAGGAAATTCTCAACGCAATACAGAGCCGCAAGAAACTCCTTTCTGATCTCGAGTTGGCAAAGGGCATTCAGTATACCGAGTCCTTGAAGACCAGGTACGCTCTCAACCTCTATTGTTGACTGAGCTCACCTCTCTTGCAAAGTTGGCGTCCACCAAAGTACATTCGCGATAGAACCGAAGCGGAGAACCAGAGGATTCGGGAAAAGCATCACATTATTGTCGAGGGTGAAGACGTTCCACCCCCGATAGAACACTTTGTCGTAAGTAGTTTTTGCTTACCAACCTCCACTAATTCTCATGTTGCAACAGGACATGAAAATTCCAGATTCAATCCTCCAACATCTCAAATCAAAGCGTATAACAGCACCAACTCCGATTCAGCTACAAGGCATTCCTACTGCGTATGATCATATTAGTCTGACATATCAACTCAAAAACTAACATACATTTTAGATTCTCCGGAAGAGATTTGATCGGCATAGCATTCACTGGCTCCGGAAAAACATTAGCATTCTGCCTTCCCTTAATCATGCTCGCACTCGAAGAAGAAACCAAGCTCCCCTTCGTCCGAGGCGAAGGTCCCGTTGGTGTCATACTCTGTCCATCTCGGGAACTCGCCAATCAGACATACGAAAACGTAGTGACATGGTGTTCTTCCCTTGCCAGGGAAGGTCGGTATCCCCAGCTCAACACCCTCCTATGTATCGGCGGTATTTCAATGAGCGAGCAAAGTCATACCATGAGCAAAGGTCTGCATATTGTGGTAGCTACCCCCGGTCGGCTCATAGACATGCTTGAAAAGAAGAAATTCACTTTTAATAATTGCAAGTATCTATGCATGGACGAAGCTGATCGGATGATTGACCTTGGCTTTGAGGATGATGTACGAAATATCATGAGCTTTTTCAAGGTCGGATACACTCACTATTTCCGTGGTTTCTGTTTCGACTCATCCTATTTTCATTTAGCGTCAGCGCCAAACTCTTCTTTTCTCTGCTACGATGCCTCGCAAGATTCAAGACTTTGCGCAACAATCCCTAATTCGCCCGATTCTAGTCAACGTCGGTCGTGCTGGTGCTGCAAACTTGGACGTACTGCAAGTCGTCGAGTATGTCAAGCAGGAAGCCAAGATGGTTTATTTGCTGGAATGTCTCCAGAAAACGCCCCCACCTGTGATTATCTTTAGTGAAAATAAAAATGAAGTCGATGGTACGTCGTCACCTTACAAGATCTTGCTGTCTCCTGAACCCCTACCTAGATATCCAAGAATACCTCTTATTAAAAGGCGTTGAAGCTGTCGCCATCCACGGTTCTAAAAGTCCGTCTCTTCAATAGTCCCATTCACCAACCATCCTATCTAACCACACCATCCAGCCCAGGAAGAACGTCAATACGCCATCAAATCCTTCAAAAGCGGTGCCAAAGACGTCATGGTAGCTTCCGGTGTAGCTTCCAAAGGTCTCGACTTCAACGAAATCCAACACGTTATCATTTTCTCCATGCCAAAAGAGATCGAGGATTATGTACACCAAATTGGTCGTACGGGTCGTAGTGGTAAGACGGGTATAGCGACTACTTTTGTGAATATGAATACACCGGAACAAACGCTTCTTGATTTGAAGTATTTGCTCATTRAGGCTGGGCAGAAGTACGTTTTTKTCAAGTCGGTTCACTCATAAGAAGATGCTGAGCGTTTTTTTTTTTTTTTTTCAGGGTACCACCCTTTCTTGCTACAATCGAAGATCCACGGGTCATGCAGGGGGGTGTTCTCAAGGGTTGTCCTGTTTGCGGTGGTCTTGGTCATGGAATTAGTAATTGTCCCAAGCTGGAGGAAACTCAGAGACGACAAATGGCGTCTCATCGTACCACGGACGATGGAGGTTACTGAGTGATCATCCATCATCTGTATTTGTATGTATAGGTATTATTGTAAATTTATTTAGCTTGCGAGCTCTTACACACTATCGAAAGGCAAAGCATAGGAGTGTATTACAATATTCCTACATTAGTGCTACATGCTGGTTCTAGAATAATGCGGTAGCAGAATAAAAGAACAGGTATAATACAAATTTATAGTATCGTTATAGCAAGCAAACCTGGTCGTTCGATCACATTACTTAGGAACCATTGGCACCATATTTGTACTTGTCCAAGTCTAAGGATCTGTTGCTGCGAGATAGAGTATACTCTTGCCCCAAAAGCCTTTCCTTCAACTTCGACCTAGCACCTGAGAAAATTCTTTAATCCGTGAAGATCTACCCCGTACTGCGACTAAAACTGACCCGAACTCTGGGGCTTCACTGCCTGGCTTTCTATACAGACATTCAAAAATTGTTGACCGTATCTCTTCCACCTCTCTTGAACGTAGGCCTCTAGTTCCTGAGGATCTGCGATACCCGCAGTGTTGCGGAGGACCTTTTGGAACGCCATGTAATCTGCACACATAAACAGACGCAGTAAGAGTTCTGTATATAATCATGATCATAGACAGTAAACATGCCTTGGGGAGTAGTGACACTTAGATGGTCGAGCGTTTCGTCACTAAGGACATTAACTGCATTCACACCACACGAGAAAGCTAGCTGAGTGACCGAAGTTGTATGAGCAACTTGAAGCATCGCGGAACTTGAAGCCACTCACATCTCGTCGGAGATTTCTTAGACGGTGGAGCAAAGATAACTCTTCGTCGTCGTGATGAGTCGATTGCTTTTCGACAAAACTCTCCTCGACCAAAGTCTGTGACTCATCCCGAGCAGAGCCAAAATCTTTCTGATGATGCAGCGTGTCCTCTGTAAAAGACGAAGAGGATAACTGGGTTTCTATACATTCGCTGGTTCCCTCATTCTTTCGAATTCTCATGGCCAATCGAAAACTTGGCTGCAGCACAGACTTTGCTTCGGGACCCGGCTATGGGAAGGAGAACGGTCAGCCGGTATCAAGGCATGTAGAGAGTGTACGTACCTCGACATAGATACCTCCATCATCAGCTGGAATCTCATTTATAGCACCAAGGAAGTAAAGCTTTTCAAACAACTGCTCAATATGGTCCTTGTGCATATGAGACCCGGCGCCAACACGAGGATTCTGATAGCCTCTCTGGATAGAGAGATCATTGGCGCCCTCAAAGACAGCTTGGCAATACGCGAGAGTCACATTCTTCTTCGATAAACTTTGTACCAATCGAACAGCATCCTGAGCCTCCATCGTAAAGTCCTCTTCGATCAAATCGACGTCCGTGCAAACATCACAACGCCCGCACGGCCCTTCAAACTTCTCGCCCAGGACAGGCAAAAGTTGTTTTCGCCGGCAGATACAGTTATTTTCACAATACTTGGCGACATCGTAAGCTTGGCTTGTTCGTTGGTGTTCCCGGTTCAGCGTACTAGCCAAAAGCTGGTAATCCCTGAAATTATAATCTAAGACAATGAGGAGTTAAAACAAACGACGACCGTGTATAGCGCAGGGATCGGCTTACAGAGAAGGCATTTAGCAAATTGCCCATCACGACCCGCGTGATTTGTCTCCCGGTAGTAGCTAGTAAAGACTACCGTCAAGGTCTATCTCCAAGCTTTAGAGAAAGGCATGAAATACCTATGAAGACTGCATGGCAGGTGGTAGTGTATCACGAACCGGACTGAAAAAAAATCAAGCTAATGACCAGATTGGTCTAGTCCTTCATCTAGCATACGCACTGTCGTTTCTGTCAGGACTGAGACTAGAATCGGTCTACGATTGTCAGCCTTTGACGATATGGAAGGATTTTGTTCTCACCGTCGTAACTAGGATATTACATCTCCTACTTTTCCAATCCGATAACGTTTTGTCTCTAGAAACAGCTGCCATGTCTCCATGAGCAAATCTTGCGCTCAGCCCAATTTCGGTCAGCTTGTTAGCAAGTGTCGCGCATGTATCTCCAGAAAGACAATACACCACCCCTGCGTCCTCGGGGTACTCGTCACGAATGAACGAAGAAATATCTTCCATGGCCGAGCCCTTCTTGCGGACGACGGCGTAATGGAGATTCTTCCGATCGAAAGATTGTTCAAAGGTCACGTAATTCCGAAGTTTCAATCTTCTAACAATCTCCGGCACCTTTGCACCCGCGGATGCTTCCGCTAAGGCTACGATGGGCACATCGGGAAAGAAGTCACGAAGGGTACGAATGTGTTCATGCTATACTCATTAATTAGTTTTAGATGGAAATAGGAGGATTCAACTCACGTTGATGTCACTGGAATCTACAACGCCTTGAGCCTCATTCACGACGAAGCGTGCGATACCTCCCTCACGAGATAGAAGATCAAATGCTTCCCTCATATCAGTTTCGCCGATACCTGCAGGGTCTATACATAGCACGTCTGGCCGAGGGCCATTGAGCAAGCGGCTCATATCTGCAGAGCTAGATATTCGTTGTAGCACATCAATCCTCTTCGATTGTAGCGCTTCGATTTCAGATTCGTCGAGGGCAAACAAAGCAGAGATCACAACAGTCATCCCTGGCCTGACACCATATTTACTCACAGCGACGAGATGGAAACATAAATTTTTGGCGTTCCCCGCTGGCGTTAGCACAAGTACATCGTGCCCTTGGAGGGCGGCATAGATCGCTTTGAACTGATCGTCCCTTAGAGATTCGTAGTCGAGAAAGGAAGAAAGGTAGTTTTGAATTTGGTCCGGATCGATTGTGGTCGAATCCTCTTCGATGATGGAGGACAAGACCGTGGTCCCATTGACATCGGCAATCCTAGTTGGATTGCTTTGGACCGGCGTATCATTTACCCCGGACGATTGAGGTTCTATTGAGCTAGTACGCTCAATACCAGGTGCGGTAGACAGCAGGGTATTACTAGGACTTCCACACAATGACTGGAGCGTAGCTATGCGGTGGCGAACAAAAGCACTTTGGACGAGATCAGTAACATGGCCAGCAGATAAACTGTTTCAACGCACTCGATTCTCATCAGAGTAACAATATCAGTGGAACTCTCATGATCCAGAAAAGCCCGAGACAAAAGGGCTGTGTTCTGTGACACCTTGCTATAATTGAAGGCGAACTGGGCACGAATATCAGATCGAGCCTAATATACTATGTGAGCAGATGTAAAATTAGCGCGTATAGAAGCAAAACAAATACCATATCCCGCTTTTCTGCCAATATAGCATGGCTCTCAGCAGCTTGAGATCCAACTTGAAGTCCCTGAGATTCAGTGGAATTGCCTATCGTTGGATTGTCCTGGGCACTCATGGCAGGTCTGGAGGGATGTTGGCGTTGATCAGAGGGAACATCATCCTCAGATTCTTTGGTTCGTTTAGATGAGGGTTCGGAGGAATCCGAACTGTCCGAGGAAGTACGTTTGAGCGATGAAGCTGGTGAGGAGTCGGAGAGATAAATTAACGGGACTGGTTGATTTGAGCTTGAACAATTACTCCTGTCGAGCAGCTTGACCCTTTTGACTGCTTGAGAGGCACAGGGAGCTACGGATTCTGGTTATTGGATGAAATCCACTAGTATTAATGGATACGAACTTCGCACTGTGGACAAGCTACTGGAAGCCACAAGTAGCGAGTTCAATTTTGGCTGTTGAGTGAAAGGTTCAGAGTAGGAGACTATAAAGCAGAGCATTCACCCACCTTTGCTGGAATGGCTCCAGGCTGCAGCATGAAGTGAAGTGCCAAGGCCCAAATTGTACTGAGGTCACATGATTGACGCGTCCGGTGAGTTGTCACATTCACGGGACTACGCGTACATGCATGTCACGCGTTGAACTTCGTTCATCCCATTCACCTTCAAAGTTCATATAGTTTCTTTGTTACAAATATCTCAAATACCTTCACGATGGCAAAAGGAATATACCCAGCAATGTCTATCTCAGATGTGATAAGTGCTCTCGCAGGATGGGGTCTTTCAATCGAGGAAGAGCATCTCTTGAGACCGACACCCGATTTTGTTGAAGGTGTCTTCTGCGCATGCCTCGAACAAGTCACCGATATCAAACGTGAAAATCTGCTGGATCCTGCTCAAGATGCACTTTCCGTGTCAACGATTGAGGAAAAGGTGTGTTATGATTCGCTCTTTTCACCATTGCCGATCTCATGGAGCCTAGGATATCTACTTGTCTGCCTTAACTCATAACCTCCTTCTCCATCACTTGTCTGCTCTTGTATTTTGTCTTACTGTCACATTGCGCTAATTAATAATGTAGAACGCGCTTTGCTGCCGCAGCGAGGGTGGATGATTTCTCTGCTGTGGACCTGTCCAATCCTCGACGAGACCGTACACTCATTCTCCTTTCGGCCTTCATCAACTTTGTCAAATTCACGGAACAGCTCTGTGAGCCTTTTATCAAGGAACTCACAGACCGGTCAGAATCTCTTCTCACAGAACGAGAGCATGTATCGCGCGAACTACAAGTAATTCAAGGACAGATACGAGAAATGAAGTACGTTCTAGGCAGTTTTACGATCATGAGGCCGGGTATAACAATATGTATAGGGAAAAAATAGCGGAAGATGAACCTAGATGTGAACAACTTCGCTCGGAGAACAACGCTTTGCGATCCCGGATGCTGGAGACCAAAGAATCCCAAGTAGCTGCCGTTCAAGAAGTGGAGAAGCTTAAAGAGGAGAAGAAGGAACTTATCAAGAGAAAGGTGCGATTGCTTATCCGTTATGCGACCTGATATTCACGGTGATTTAGGAAGCTCTCAACCTTGAACTAGAAAGCGTATCCGAGGCCATAAGACGCGCGCGCGGACGAATTGTTCAGTCACCAGAACGTATTAAGCGTACCATAACGACCATGAATTCTACCGTCCTCGAGGATAAGAAGACGGTTGCTTCGAATGAAGCCAAAGCTCGCGATCTTCAGGCGAAAATCAACGCCCTACACGCCATTGAGCAGGTGATTCCTTTGCTGCTCTTGACAACACATTACATTCGTATCAACCAATTTGATAGGATATTCGTGGCTGTATAGACCAACTTCAAGCAATAGAGAAAGAGACTCGCTCTCTACAAGCTTCGCAGAAGGAACTCGCCGATTTGAAGGATCATCTTGATGACAAGAACATCGAGCGCAACGAGCTTCAGCTACGCCAAGAGGTCAGTCGGTAACAGCCTCCCATTCCAAATTTATGCTGTAACTTCTTTTTCTCTAGCGCGTTGAGAAACAATTATCAAACGCGTATCAGAAGCTGGAACATACTCAGAAACGCGCCGAGGACAAGAAGGCTGCTAATCAACGGACCATTGACCGTTTGCAAGCCGAATACGATCAAATGGCCATCGAAAGAAAAGAAAACGATATGCAATTGCAGGAAATACGGGCAGAAGCAGATGAAGTTGAAGCCAAGGTACGAAGATACACTCCGCACTTCATGTAATCCCTGAATGCGTCTTTTAGATGGCAGAACACCTAAAGGCGAGCGAGGCTGAATTGAACAGCTTACTGGCGGAGTACTGGGGTCTTAGGCATGCAACGGGTAACCTTGTTTCTTCTGACTAGTTTTACTTCCTGGCTTACCATCTTGTCTAACCAGATGTTTACATGGAGACACTTGCGAATAAACTGAATATGCGTGTCTCTACTGATAACCGATAGCCTACCATGAGCACTGTACACATTTATGCATGTATTATACTATAATGATAGCCTATTTTACACGGATTTTAGCTTTGTATATCCCAATCACTCGTCTGAATCTGTCATCGCTTCCCTTTCCTCCTCTTGGGCTGACAACTGTCACAGTACCAATTCTCGTGCTCCTCGGGTAGTTGCGTCAGGCCTGTACACTCAAGGTGGAACTAAGTGATGTAGTTAGAATGTGCCCAGTGCCGCTCTATGAATAAATTTTACCCATTCAATTTCACAATTCTCATTGTCACAAGCAACCATCTATACAATGTTATCAGTGTTGTTGCATTCTAGTTTGAAACGGATACATGCCTCGCCAGACGACGGTTTATTGCAGTAACAATAAAGTTCGGCGGACTGCATGGCAGGTAAGATTATCTTGAGCGAAGTAGCTTGCTGCTGAATTTCTTGCAACTGTTGCTGTCGTGGCGGCCGACCCTTTCTTCGCCGCCGTTGACGAGACGCGGGTGCAGGCGGTTGCTCGTCTTCGTCTACAGCGATTCCAATACTCGGTGCGCCTCCTGCACCATTATCATCGTCATCGTCGTCGTCGTCCAAAGTTAACCCTCCAACAGTCGCCTTAGTCCACCTTGCGAGCGGGACGACATCAGGCAGTAAGATAGGTGCGAGTTGTGTGCCAGGTCGAACGCCAAGGCTAATCGCCATCTCTTGCTCCTTGATGGACTGATTGAGAATTCGTATTTGTCTGTCAATCTGTGAACGTACGACTTGGTCAGTTGCAGTGAGCATGCTATGAACATGATAATCACATAGTCATGAGCAGCTTGTGCCAGGTTAACTTTTTCTTGCGCTGCGCTTACCAGCTCCTCTGTAAGCCACGCAATAGACGACAACATCTCACGACCAGTTTGAGGCGACTTCTTGCGTTCGGTCGGAAGACCCATCGGAGTGGAGGGTCCCACATTGTCAGCCTGAAATGATGATCTGGGGGTACGAGGAGGAATTATGCTGGGTGAATCAACTACCGTAGTAAGATTCACCCCATTATTCAAGGGGCTTGAGCCTTCTTCTGAGGACTGTGCTGCCACTACAGGCTCGGAATCTGCTGGCTGAGTGTGGAAAGCCAAATCGCGACGGTGAGCAATATATTTCATTAAGGTGGGTAGGAGGTCATCCATATATCCTGTATATAGCTCATCGATCCTCCCTAGTCTTTCTCATTAGTATGGTTGACAAACATACCATGGGTCTGTTGGTCCAATTCACGCATAAGGGTATATTGTCTATGCAAAGTTAAGGGGACCTGGTCAATTACTAGTGAAATGAGCGAAATTTGAGCGGAAGAAACTATTGTATCACACACCTTCAAAATGTTCCTCTCGAAGAGCATCCCAAACTTCTCTCTCCAACCTGTGCGCCTCTGTCACCTCTGTGTCTCCTGTGTCTTCCGCTGCACCATTTTCTGTGTCATCCTCTGTGTGTGTTACTTCTGTTTCACCATTTTCAGCTTCAGGAAAGGCTTGAGAACGTCGGCGTTTTCGAGACATGAAATGAGGAAAGAGTGTATAATTTTAGCAGCACGTGCAAAGACTGGGAGCTGATGCGATACTATAGCACTCTTTTCGAGTGAACCATCGCCATGAACGCGGTCCTCGATGCCTCTCTAGCAGCAGTAGAGCTTGCAGGTTCTCTGAGCGGGGTACCTTACGCTGGGGCGGCTGCAACAGCCCTTAGTGGAATTGTAAATTGTTGTAACAACGTCGCCGTGCACAAGGTGCCATCACTCTCGCTTCATTGATTGGCCAGAAGATGAATATAGTTCCAGCGCAAATCGCAAGAAATGGTTCGTCAATGTACCCAACTCCTT
>RCHF01001941.1:0-30410 GCA_003987895.1 Neonothopanus nambi | reverse complement strand
GATTCCATCTTGTATCTACCACTGCTCTATTATTACACACATTCTTTTACACACATTTTTTATTTTTACACGCTATTCACATCTTGAAACAGCTTGAAACATCGACACAACCACGCAAAACTGCCGCGGCCTACTGGTGAAACAAAGCAAAAGAAGAACCCCCCCCCTTCCCAAAAAAAAAAAAAAAAAAWAAAATAAAATAGAAATAAAAGCAAAWACCCRAAAAAAAACAAAACACCCAGTCAGTCAGCCAGCTACAACAAGAGACAAGAGACGACAGAACTATAACACCAGAAACACACACAAACGTCTTAAACCCAACTGCACTTCCAACCAACTGCCAACAATCACGCCATATCATCACCATCACCACGACCTCGTCGGGTCGTCATACGGACTGTACCCTTTCGAGCACTTCGTAAGAGGTGTCACAACGCGACATATCCTACGAAAAAGTTTTTCGTAGGATCCAGCTGTGCTGCAGGACTTTTGGAGACATTTTGTGACCGAAGTACCAAAAATTTAGCTTCTCGCCACGGGAACTTTGGGCCACATCTAGGCCTGCCATGTATCATCAGTGTACTAGAACATTCGTAACCCACCTCAGACTTCCGGCACTTCGTCAATTTTAGGGCCCTGTGACGCGTGACTTACGAAGCGATCGAAAGGGGACAGTACTCGACCTCAACACAATACCACATACATAAAAAAATCACAGCTACTGCATGATAATGCCACAGTACCCCCTCTCCCCACACCATCATTGCAACAGTCATACCGTATTACTGCAACTCATCAAAGAAAAAGAATCCACACCACTATTGCACAACAACAGCCACACCTTATAATATAATGCCACACTACTCACGGTGACGTACCACACCGTCTCTGTATTAGTAAACACCCATTACTACAACGTATGAAACAGAAGAATGCCCTATAATAATAATAACACGACAGTACCCATTTAGCACACCATTGCCACAATGGTCACAATGGTCATACCGTCTTACTACAACCCACGAAAGAGACGAACACAAGAACACAATGACCTGCCACCAAAAGTCCACGCTATTATTATACGCAGCAGTCATATAGTGCACAACGGTCATACCGTATTTACACCATAGTACACCACAACACGAAAGATAAGAAACTGGAAGTTCCCGCTAGGGAAACAAAACAAAAAAGGAAACACAAACAAACCAACCAAATACTCGAACAATTAGGTACGAAGCGAATTCATTATTTCCAGTTTCCAGAAGAGAACACAATAACCTGCCACCCAAAGCCCACGCTATTTTTATCACGCACCAGTCATTATCACGCAGCAATCATCACAGTGTATATTATACAACAGTCAAACAGTCATACCGTATTACACTGCACAACAGGAAAGATAAGAAAGTGCAAGTTGCTGCCACGGAAACACCCGAGCGACTACAGACCCTCTACCCCACAGGGTAGCGGGAATTATCAACTTCCATGCCCGTTGAAGTGACTCATCGGCTCCGGCTAGACTGTATGGCACAATTGTACAGTGTAATGACTCGAGGATACAGAGTAAGCGACAATGTAAGCAGTTGCACATATTTGAGTACGTCTGAGCGAGAATTGGAGGAGAATAAAAGCACAGGAGACCCATCAGGTGTGAGAGCAGATTTCGTCGGAAAAGGAACTTTGTACATGATTTCGTACCTCCTTTTGGCTACTTTAACCAGAAAACGTACTTTTTGCTGTGTACTTTGTACTGAATTCAAACTGAAGTCAAAGAGTTGAGAGATCAATTATCTTCGATGAAGGTTCGTTCAGCCGGTCAATCTGACTTTAGTGGATATCATGCTAATACTGTTTTTTCCCTTCCTTTGCAGAAAGACATCATGGCGCTTCAGACACATCGTGAAAGTACAAATCTCGTTTTAATTCAAACGTGCAAACTATGGACGAGAAGCTCAGCGTACTCGATCACGTTTCATTTGAAGTCGCGGATTTGCAAATTACTGTCGAGGGTACAGGGGGGACGTTGATACTGCTATCAGAGATATCGAGATGGTGCAGGGAGATGTTGACAAAGTGAAGAATGATTATGACGATATGGATGGGGAATTTATGAAAGTGAAATTTGACGTCGACTGGATGAGAGCTGACGTTGATGATGTGACGAGGACTGTGGATGATATGAAGGATGATGTGGGCGGTGTGAAAGAGGATGTTGATGTTGCTAGAAGGAGGTTGAGGGTGTGAGGAATAAGTTTGAGAGGAAGTTTGAAGATTTGGAAGACAGGGTTGGGTTGATGCAGGGTATAGTTGACTCGATGGAAGATGGGAAGGAGAGTAAGGATGCGAATGAACGGAAGGGGACAGAGTTGCTTTCTGGTGCATTTCGTTTACATTGTAGAGCCTACACCCGCTTGCTGACTGTGTTGCCTTTTTTCAGAGATGCTTGATCTGCATAAGGACAGTTTCAAAGAGATAGTGGCGCTCAGAGAAGCGCGCAATCAAGCTGAGAGTGAGTTGAAGATAATCCGCATTACGCGCAAAGGCAGAGCCGGAGTTGTAGGCGGCTCAAGCTCAAGCCCAAGCCAAGGCCAAGGAGCAAATACAAGCGCAGGTACAGGTACGCATTCCCGATCTTCCGGGCTTGAGCCATCCTTATGTCGACCAGGCTGTGGTTGCCACCGCCGACACCGTATCGCAAACCCCTTCGTCCTCGTCGCTGAAGCGGAATCGCAATGACGATGCCGATGTTAACGATGGGCGTGGTACTGGTGAAAGCGTGAATGAGAGTGAGAACGAGTGGTATAGCTGTGAGAGTGCGGATGAGTAGAAGAAACAATTGGAAGGAGAGAACGGGCTGTTGGGCCTTCTTCTCTTCTTGGGTCCGAGATGATGCCGACCGTGACAAATGCGGATAGTGTCTGTGTTCCGTCCCCGAAACGTGCCCAGTGAAGAATCACGAACAAAACGCGTCAACATTTACATTCCATTCTAATCCACTAATTTTCAACATACCTCCTAGCAAATACCACCACTCTCAAACTCTGTGCTTCCCAATATCTACCGCTGTCCTCAAATCAAAGTGATTTCCACCGAAGTATTCCACCGAAGTACCGACTAGACTTTGTCAATTGCAAGAGACCACACCTTTCCGTCCACCCACCCTCGAGTAGGCATCCTCCAACACCAGCTTTTCGGTTCTGCAGGGTGGACCAAGACATAACCAACCTCAACCGTTTTCCCGTCTTTCTCGAGCCACTCTCTGATTGCACGTATAGCCATGAACCCTTTGGCAGAGCCTTCATGAGTCTCAGAGATGGTAAACTGGAAAACCCACAGGTGGACGACACCGTCCTCCTCATCAACACAAAACGAGTCGAACAGGGGGTTATTCCCCGTGTGGAGTATGTAATATGAACCTTTGGGATCTTCATGAGGGGTTTCAGATGGGTTGACATAGCAGACCTTGCGCGGTGTGCCTGATAAAACCTTTACATCTTCCTCATTCGAAGTGCATGCGAAAGCTGTCTTTGACCCTGACACAGATGAATTAGTGGCCCTGAGGGTAAAGGGACCCTCCTTTCCCGACGACAGTACTACGTGGCTTAATTGTTCAAACATCCTGCCGGCCAACGTCGACGCTTGTGGACTTGAACGGCAAAGGTGATAAAATTCTCTGCACCGTTCATGATCGAGCTCCATCAATCGCTTCATGACTTGTTGCCGAATATGAGCAGACTTGAATTTGACCCTCCAATCACTCTGTCCAGTCCACCACTCGATCCCCTCGGCAGGCTCAACGGCCATTAGGCAATGGAAAATGTTCGCCCCTTGCACAGGCCTATTCCTGCTGCCGGTCTCTGCTTCCAAACCAACCTTCAGAAGAGTCACGTTCAAGAGGCGGAGTGCTTCTCGGATATCTTCAATCAATGAGTGAGGATCCGTGAGCGCGCAGTACACGTCTCGTGCGGAATATCCGTAGCGGTTGGTCAACGCTTTCACAATCATCGCTTCCTGACGATCGCCATCCGTGCCGTCGTGGTCCATGCTGTCGTTGTCTATGTTGTCGTCAACGAAGGCCTCCCGAACGAGCTCCAAGAGATGCGACTCAAGAAACGTGTCCTGATCCAGTGATTTATAATCTGGTCGCCTTGACGTCAACAGGTGCTTGAGACGTTTAACCTTCAATTTCAGCTGCAAACGAAGGCTACAAATCATTCAGTATCGTCTGCCCTTCAAAATAGAATGAGAAGACATTTACCCACTCTGAAGCTCCTTCTCGGTCCACAAGGGCATAATCCATTGTTCCGCTCCGTGCATGCTTTTGAACCAGGTCTGGTATCGTTCTGGCTGAGGCGACGTCGCGTGAAGCACGAAAAATTCCGGGCTCGTCCACCGCATGGGCGGAGCCGTAGTCTCGTCGATATCGATGAGCATCCACACTCGCTCGGTGGTAATATCCATATCCGCTATCTGCATATCCGTATCCACTATCTGCACATCCGTATCCGCTATCTGCCAGAACGGACAACGTCCCAACTCAGGTCCCTTCGGTTCGTACAACATGCCTTCATGGTGGAGGAGTATCATGCCTGTCGTTGCAAGCACAGCCGTACGGCCGTCTTTCACCGCTCGGCAGAAAGCATACCAAAGCCAAAGGGTCTTGCCTTGGAACGAAGGGTAAAGGTTGAGCGAAAAAGAGACAAAGTCACAAGCGCAAAAGGCGTACCAGTGCCAGGTTGTCCTGTCAGAACAGCACCTGAACCTCTGAGTTTATGTTCGTAGATCCATCGGGCTCGAGCGAGAAACTCGACGTAACACTCGCGGACGAGTACAGAGCCGCAGGTGAAGTAGAGCTTCGTCGCCACGATAGGGTAGACGGGTTTCAGCAGTTGCAATACTTGCCCAGCCTGATCATCCCCGTCCCCGAATAGTTCGTCACAATAGTCTTTAAAACCCATCCATGTCGCACTTTCTTCCCAATCGGATTTGTGTTTCCAAACCCACATCATGATGTTGGTGGTGAGTAGTCGAGCTTTTATAACAGAGCTTACATAAGAATAGAGCCTATTTGAATATATGACGTCGAGCGACGCAAAATTGATCTCGTGACTTTCCTCCCCTTGTGCTGGATGCTACCCACTGCCCAGCATCCGAGTCTACACTTCTACTTAGTACCGCTGGTTCAACTTCATGAAAGGTGCTGAGGAAATTGCCGGAAGTGCCGGAACCCGGCTGGCACCTGCAGCCCAGTCTGCAGCGTGACCGACTGTTACTACCTCGACCCCGTCCAACTGATTCTCATTCGTCGATGTCTGGGCATGTTCCTGAGGTGTATACATGGTTCTGCGAATGAATTGCCTGGGATATTTCAAGCAGAGTTTAGCCTTGCTGCAGAACAGTCGCATTGAAGGCTTCTTCCACCATTCCCAGACCTTTAGTAAGCGCCATAGTCAAGCTTTTCTTGTGCGACACTCATAGCAATATAACCAATAGGGAAGGCTTTGCTCCGAGTCTCATATTCCCTGCGGAGTAAGGGAGTCCGTTGTTCTACTTACCAAGGACGTGAAATCTTTCAAGGTTCCTCCCCGGTTACTCTATGACCGGGGAAAGCAAGATGGAAAATTGAACTTTCTGACCAGCTCGCACTCTCAAAGGCGTCCATTACTTGCACCACTTGCACAAGTGTTTGGTCTTACTATCTTGCGCGAGTCGGCTTGGAGAAGCCTTGTCTATGCTTTACTCGCATCTGGAGTCCTGTCTGAAGTTTCGTATCCTGAAAAGTTCAAGTTCTTGCTATTTTCAAGTTCAAATAGAGCCCCCAATGCCCATTAACAGTGCTGGAACTGAATACATGCCGCTCTAGAAGGCAAGCCATCTCTGTTGAGTCGATCGCCAAATTCAGCAGAAGGATCATATAGCGCAGGTGAGCTTACCATCTGAAGTTCAGCATCTAAGCTGACGAGTACTTAGGAGGAAAATCACTTATACAACATTGTTGGCACTAGAGGTCTCAATGGATTACTCACGGATACGACAAACATCGCGCGCTGACTTATTTGTTTTAGGCATCGATGACTTGAACACGTATTCCATTCCAGCTCTCGAATCTCGACTGGTCTTTATGGAAGCGAAGCTATCCACTGACCAGAAAAACATAGACAATTCTCACCCCGCTTAGCAGTTGAGAGTACCCTCCTGGTTTAGCTTCGGTGTTTGTGATTGTAGACGAGTAGAGTTCGTCGGAAGCAGAGCATCTCTTCTCGAAGGCCAGCACGTTCCTCTGCAGTGAAAGCTCCCCCCTTCCTTCTTGGCCAGGAGTTCGTTACTTGACCTACATGATTCGCTTTGCTCCCTTAAAACTCATTGGACTTGTGATTTTCTTCCAATTTTGCGGAGCTCCAGTGCACTGGTTCTTGTTGACACACCCATGGGCCTGTGAAAGCACCAAGTAAGCGTTATAGATTCCAAGGTCAAATGCCATGCATGGAACATAACGGTTACCCACACTAAGAGACATTGAATCTGATTACATGAAATCTTCAGCTACTTTTCTGAGCCTCAATTTGAATCTGTTCGACCATCTCCTTTTGCTTTTGAATAAGCCTTAGCGGCGGGCGCCCGGGAAATAACCTGATGACATGGTCATGTGACTGGGTATCGTCTTCTTGGACTACCAGGACTGTCGACATTGCGCCGACGGTTTTAGCCTTCTTCCCAGTTTGTCCCTCATTGAACGCGTAGATCTAGCAGGCCAAGTCTCTGAAGGCCGGTGACCTTGGGACCCCGCTTTAATACAGCTCCAACGCTGGGCTAAAAAGGATTGAAGCACATTTTCTTGGTTCAGAACTGCGACCAATACCTGGATGTTTCAAAAATTCAAATCTGGTAGTGCAGCTTATTACGGAGAGATGAAGGGACTGGGAACGTCATAGGCATCATTTTAACCCGCTTATTTCTATTTTGACCTCCCTTCTTGATGGCACGACTCCCTCGAGGTTTCCGAAGCTAAGGTAAGTCAAGATGCCTCTTTCTGCAATATTGTTCTCACTCGTCTGCTGCAGTATGTATAGTTCTTTGCGTGTGCATGAGAAAGTTGCGGGTTCGGGGAGTTGCGGGTTCTGTCAGGTTCTTGGGATGCAACTATAACCCTGCGCAGTACAAATTTGCACACTCATGAGACAATTTTGTGTACCGGGATGAATGAACGGGCGAAAAACTCTGTTGTGAAAGACTTCCGCGGCCCTTACAATAAATGCCAAGACAATGTATCCTTCACCAGCTCGTGAACATCCTACTGTATCTCAGGCTCCTCAGATATGAGCATGCTTGGCGAGCTCAATGTTGACCCAGCCAATGATAGTCTCTTTCAGCGCATCTTTGGCACAATTCTTTTGTCCCCGGCGGTCTGCAAACAAGCCTAGAGGTCACTTTGGATTCGGCGATCCGGCAAATAGAGCTCTAGTGCAAGGGGAGAAGTAATTTTGACTCCCAGACAAGATGGAGTATCGCTTATCGAGACTGTGGTGGCTCCAATGAAGATTCGAGTTATCTTCCTCATGACATCCGATGCATTGTGCCTAGTCTCTTGGAATGTTTCCCTGTGACCCACGTCGTGAGTTTCGTCCAGTATGCATAGCTCTCGAGTCTGAAAGTCTGACTATTTCTGAAAGGAGCACGGGCTTAAGAAGTATTGCGGCCTGTAGCGAGGAAGTTGCGGAAAATCGTATAAAATGAGATGACATTGAGACGATGAATTCGACGACCCAGCCGGGAGCGACACCGCGAAAATGGGTAATTTCCTCAGAACACTCTCGCTTGTACTCGCTGCAACCCTTTCTGCTAACGGTGCACCTTCCGCACCTACCGCACCAGCCAGCGAAGGTTGGAACTTCGTACAGAATGGTACGACTGGGATCACTGCCTTGGAAGTGATCGTTGTATCACCCACCCTCATCCTCATGATGGACAGAGTTCTTGGAGATCCTCTACAAATCAACGGACATCAGGCGTGGGTGGCTCTCTGGGATCTCGAAACCAACACTGACCGGGCCGTGAATGCCATTACGGATACCTTCTGTGCATCCGGTGCTATCCTGAGCAATGGAACGATGGTAGGAAGCACTCGTTTGACTTCATTTCACTGATGTTGATATTTCTGAACAGGTGAGTCTTGGAGGACAAGCCGCAGAGCTTCCGCCGGACGAAACGACACCACCCGACGCAGATGGTCGTATGGGCGTTAGGATTTTCGAGCCCTGCGATGACCCAACTGGCGCCACTTGTACACTGTTTGAAGACCCGGCCACTTTGCACCTCGCGGCCAACAGATGGTACCCATCATCATTAAGAATCTTCGACGGTTCATTGGTAAGGATTTTTGTGTACTGTCCGCGTACCTTCTAAGTGTCCGGTGTAGATGATTATTGGAGGCACGCATGAGGAGACACCATTTTACAACACCGATCCGGAAAACAGCTTCGAATTTTTCCCTCCCAAGGACAACGGCGCGGTAAGGCCTTCGCCGTTCCTTGCACGGACTGTGCCTACAAACTTGTTCCCTCGGTATGATATGACTCCGGCCGGCGTCTATGTCAGTTCTAAAGTTGTTTCTACAGTGGATTTGCTCTCCCTGATGGCAAAGTCTTCATAGTCGCCAACAACCAGTCTATCATCTACGATATTGAAACACAGACCGAAACTCCCCTCCCAGATATTCCAAATGGAGTCCGTGTTACGAACCCATTCGACGGCACAGCCACTCTTCTTCCCCTCTCTCCCCCGAATTTCACTCCCGAGGTTCTTGTTTGCGGTGGTAGCGCCTCTGACGACTCCATTCCTTCCGTGAACCTGTCCTCTCAGGACCCAGCGTCATCTCAGTGCTCCCGCATTACTCTTACACCCGAGGGAATTGAGCGGGGGTGGATAGTCGAGCAGATGCCTGAAGCGCGTATCATGCCTGAGATGATCTTGATGCCGAATGGGCAGGTCCTCATTATCAACGGAGGTGAGACAGGATACGCTGCTCTCGCTTCTGTCGGTGACCCGGTAGGAAACTCGAATGCCGATCATCCCGTGTAAGAGTTCTTTTTGCCATGCGTTTGCTCAATTGTGTTCTCAAGCCTTCTGTGCAGGTTTACCCCCGTTCTCTATGACCCGTCTGCTAAACTAGGTAGCCGATTCAACAGGGATGGACTTCCTACGACGGACATTGCTCGCATGTATCATTCAGGTATTACTTTGACACCTAACGGGTAAGCCATACTAAGCTCGTGAAATCGCTCATTCTAAGTGTGCCTCTGTAGAAATGTTTTCATTGCTGGCTCCAATCCTAATGGAGGCGTAGTAACCAATGCTACGTTTAACACGTAAGGGTAATTCCTCAGTATATTATGCTCTTGCTCATCTCAATCATACAACGTGCAGCGAGTTCCGTGTGGAATTCCTTAACCCTCCATTCATCTCAGTACCTCGCCCGACCCTCAGTAACGTGCCGGAGAAAGTCCGCTTTAACGAGAAAGTTACTATCAATGTCGATATTCCTGCTGGCCTTGACGCCTCGAAGGTTCAAGGTATGTCCTCTCAATTTCATTCAATTAGTAAAAGTACTCATTCCTTCATTTCCGCTTCAGTGGCTTTGATGGATTTGGGCTTCTCCTCGCACGCATTCCACTCGAGTTCACGATTGGTCTTCATGGATGCGGAGCTGTCCAGGGATGGGAAATCGCTGACAATTCTCACACCTCCCAACAATCGAGTCTATCCTCCTGGTGTAGGCTGGATATTTGTTACGATTGACGATGTGACTAGTGCGGCGAGTCGAGTCATGATTGGCAGCGGAGCTACTCCTCCAGTAGCAGACCAAGGTGTCCCGCTGTAGTGATTTCGAGAAATCCCTGCTCTCGCTCATTCTTCGTATGCGCGTTGCATTGTCTCTCATCGTTCAATGGTATGGGCAGAATGTAAGTAGTTGAAATTAAGAAAGCTGTATTCTATCATATAGTTCAAGTCCGAATATCAATGATCATAAGAGCACGGCATCATATTTAGGAACAATCAGCCACAGGCCATTATGTCGTGGTCCTGCTGTAAAATAGAGTATCATCTTCAGACTTGCTCAGCTAATCCTTTTTGTTTATGTATGGCTTTGAGCAACGTAATTATATACCACCACTATAGCGCTGACTTCACTCCTCAGCCCTCCCTTTTCAGCCCTCTCCAAGCACAAAAAGGTCAAAGCTCGCGCCCAGTTCACGCAGAGTGCACTCGGAGGGAGCCATTCTCCACGGCGTGGAATGGCGCAAGTCTAAGATCCTACAGCTTCTCATGTCGCTCCTTTCTCCAGGCTTCCTCGAGCTGTTTCCGCAGTGGACATAGTCCATTGGGAGTACCATTCTATGGCCGCAATCCCTGAACTCGTTGTTGCTATTTTTTGTGCTTTGATCGCTATAGTGCCTCAAAGCTTCCGAGTCCAAGGTAAGTCAGAATGTCTCTTGCCCGGCTTGATAACTTTCTCACTCGTCTACAGTGCATCCTTCTCCCGTGTGCGTGTGCTTGAGAAAGTCGTGCGTGGTGGGCACTCGCAATGAGTATGATCCTACGCAGCTTCAAATACACTTCCCTGAGATATTCCTCTGCTGGGAAAGGATGAACAGGCGAATCTCTGTCTCGCAAGTCTTTACCCTTACGAACCATCCCTAAGACACCTTTCTGGAACATTACATCCCAATCCTCTCAGACCCTAAGGACTGCTCTTGCGAGCTCGATGTGACACAGCTGTTGTAGCACGCCGCCGGAGATAAAAAGACGTGTTAACAAACTCAACATCGACTTCCAGTACTCTCGATCCGGCGATCCGGCAGAATGAAGCTTTGGCACCACCGAAACGATTTTTGACTCCCAGATGTTGTATTGCTTATTGAGGCTCCAGGGACTACAATTGAAGAATCAGCTCCTCTTCCTGATGCTATTCAGTGTACTACGCCCAGGCTTTTGGTTGGAGAGGTACCCTGTGACCCTTCTCCGTGAGTTTCGTCGAGTTTTGTATCTGAAATTCTGACTATTTTTGAAAGTAGGACACGCTTAGAAGGCCTGCATTTTGGCGCAGGGGGCTGCAGGAACGGTATAAAACCAGAGAAAGTTGCGTCGATTTATTCGACGACCCAGCGGGTGACGGCATTGTGAGCATGGGCAATCTCTCCAGAGCATTATCACTTCTACTCCTTGCAGCCTTCTCTGCTAATGGTGCACCTTCTGCACCAGTCGGCAAGGGCTGGAACTTCGTACAGAACGGTACTACCGGGATCACTGCCTTGGAAGTGATCGTTGTATCACCCACCCTCATCCTCATGATGGACAGAGTTCTTGGAGATCCTCTACAAATCGACGGACATCAGGCGTGGGTTGCTCTCTGGGATCTCGAAACCAACACTGACCGGGCCGTGAATGCCATTACGGATACCTTCTGTGCATCCGGTGCTATCCTGAGCAATGGAACGATGGTAGGAAGCGCTCTCGTTTGACTTCATTTCACCATTGTTGATATATTTGAACAGGTGAGTCTTGGAGGGCAAGCCGCAGAGCTTCCACCAGGCGCAACGACACCACCCGACGAAGATGGTCGTATGGGCATTAGGATTTTCGAGCCCTGCGATGACCCAACTGGCGCCACTTGTACATTGTTTGAAGACCCGGCCACTTTACATCTCGCAAAAAACAGGTGGTACCCATCATCGCTGAGAATCTTTGATGGCTCATTGGTACAAAATTCTGTTGTAACGTCGCATTCCTCAACACTCACTACTTATTGGTGTAGATGATTATCGGAGGCATGCATGAGGAGACACCATTCTTCAACACAGACCCCGAGAACAGCTTTGAGTTCTTCCCTCCCAAGGACAATGGTGCGGTAAGACCTTCACCGTTCCTTGCACGGACTGTGCCTACGAACTTGTTCCCTCGGTAAGATATATTTCCCAAACGGACTGGTGGACATCTATTCAATAATTGTCTCAATAGTGGCATTGCTCTCCCTGATGGCAAGGTCTTCATAGTCGCCAACAACCAGACTATCATCTACGATGTTGAAGCGCAGACCGAGACTCCCCTCCCAGATATTCCAAATGGAGTCCGTGTTACGAACCCATTCGATGGCACTGCCACTCTCCTTCCTCTCTCTCCCCCGGATTTTACTCCCGAGGTCCTTGTATGCGGTGGTAGCGCACATGAAGACAATGTTCCCTCCACAGATTTGTCTTCGCAAGACCCAGCATCAGCCCAGTGCTCCCGCATTACTGTTACACCCGAGGGAATCAAAAAGGGCTGGATAGTCGAGCAGATGCCTGAAGGGCGTATCATGCCTGAGATGATCTTGATGCCGAATGGGCAGGTCCTCATTATCAACGGAGGTCGAACAGGATATGCCGCTATCGCATCTGTGAGCGACCCAATAGGAAATTCGAATGCCGACCATCCCGTGTAAGTGTCCATTGTAGTATTTTTCAACGAAATTCTTACGCACTGTGCACAGATTTACCCCCGTTCTCTACGACCCATCCGCTAAACTTGGTAGCCGTTTCAGCAGAGAAGGACTTCCTACGACCGACATTGCTCGCATGTATCACTCTGGTATTACTCTTACGCCCAACGGGTAGGTAATGTATAAATCGAGAATGATCTCTAGTCTGAGGCACTGTTTTAGAAATGTCTTCATTGCTGGTTCAAATCCAAACAGCGGCGTTTTCACCAACGAGACATTCAACACGTGAGTGGGAGACCTCTGTGCATTATACCCTCGCTCACTTCACCCTACCTTTTGATTAGCGAGTTCCGTGTCGAATTCCTCAATCCTCCTGTCATGTCTGTGCCTCGCCCGACGGTCAGCAATGTGCCTGAGAAGCTCGCGTTCAATCAGCACTTCACCATAGACGTCGACATTCCTGCTCACCTTGACACCTCGAACGTTCAAGGTATGTCCCCCTGATTGCATGAACATATCAACCCTGTTCATCCTTTATTCTATTATAGTGGCATTGATGGATTTGGGCTTCTCTTCGCATGCATTCCACGCTAGTTCACGGCTGGTCTTCATGGAAGCGCAGCTGTCCAAGGATAAGAAGTCGCTGACGGTTCTCACCCCTCCCAACAATCGGGTCTACCCTCCTGGTGTAGCCTGGATCTTCGTAACCATCGACGATATAACGAGTACCGGAACTCGTGTCATGATTGGTAACGGAGCAGCTCCCCCAGTAGCCGATCAAGGTGTCCCGCTGCAGTGAAGGAGGCTATAGACTTTGTTTGCTTACTCAGTCTTGTTGAATTTTGTCCGCTTCGTCTTCTTAGTGGTCTAAGGTTCGATATTTATTTGCGGGTTGAAGTAAAGAAAATTGTATGGACTTTAAATATTCCGTCAATGTCCTACGTATGAGTCGAGAGAACGGCGTCGGCTTGCCTTGAGAAGAATCTCGGGTTGCTTTGACACTTTCAATAAGCTTCACTTGCACCACTGCTCTCTACGATTATGCTTTGCCAAGCTGTGGAGAACCAGGTAATTCCGCAGCGTGTCTGCTTCAATCATTTCAGTGAAGAATGATCCTGGTCTCGCCGCGCTCTCACCATAACTTTAGAGGAGACTAGTCAATCGAATTAACAACAGTATACGATAGCAGTAGATAGCAACGACATAGCAATCACAGTTTTATACATAGCGAATCAAAAGCCTAAGGAAGACCCCTTCTCGGCCACATTCAGCAAAAATCTAGCGACAACTTCTTTGCCTTTTTGTAGGTTGGACAACGAGATTCGTTCGTTCGGGAGGTGTGCTTGGTCCTAGTTCGAGTTAGACTTGCAGTCACACCAGTCAAATTAAACTCACCAAGCTCTGGCCCATAGGGAGATGCAATGCAGGACACCCAAATGCTTTTTCCAAGTAAGGAACTGAAGGAACAGACTGTGAAGAGGGCACACGATAATACATCAACATGAATTGACGTCGAAAGAGTGGGGGAAAGACCTACTCCTCCTTCACGTATCCGAAGAGGCTCTACACCCCATTCCTCGTTGATAGCACTCTCGAGAGCCTTAAACCATGGATCATCAAGTTTACCCAACCACCAATCCGCCGTATTATCAATGTGTACCTAAAAACCACAATGAATTCATGGTCTCCGACAAGTTGGTGTGAAGAACAAAATAATTACCTCGAGTTTGTTTGGGGATTGTAGAGCAGCAAATGACGCCCGTAGGAACTCGCACAGTGACTTGGCGATAGTCTCCAAATTCTGATCGGGTACAATTCGGAGGGATACTTGGGATTTGACCGTCCCAGGAATCACAGTAGCGTCTTTCAAAACGTCAAAACATCAAAAAACCGAGATATGCACAACGCAGGAGAGATACATACTCTTGGGACCCGATATTTCAATGTTGTGAACCGTCAGTGAAGGTTCACGCCATCGAGAAGATAAGAAGGATGCTGGCTTTTGTGTGATGGAAGCTAGACGCTTGTATAGTTCCTTTTCTTCCTCAGTCTGAGGACGAACTTGGTCATCTATAAAAAGAGTGTCAATTTAGCATGTAAGGTATTTTGGAACTGACATACAAAACCCAGGTATCTGTACGCGGTGGCAGCCATCTGTCAAAGTGGCTAGAACGTTGATCCTACACGCCAGAAATTGAGCGTTTGATGCGTGGAGGGAATAGGAAAACATACATATCAATCATAGGTTCTGAGACACCACCTCCGTCTACACCAGAGTGCAAGTCGGGAAGGTCATTCGATATCTATGAAAGGAACTGAGTTCGAAGTCGCTAGATACAGATAAAGGATGAAATACTACCTTCAGAGAGCAATGTACTACGCCACGAAGACCATAGGTTATACAAGGCGCATCTTCGGAGATCCAGGTAGAGTTGCTATCGTCTCGTTCAATATTCTATCCTGCCTTGAGAGTCGATCTGAAGGAACGAACCTGACAAGTATCGCGTCTATATGCCCAATCTGGTTCTAATGCAGATCCTTTTATTAACGGATGACTCGGCAAGGATTGACAGACACATCATACCTTATGTCTCTTAACGGCCTCTTCAAAACCTGCACTACCACATTCCTCCTCACCCTCAATCAGAAACACGACATCCACGCCCAAAGCACGCCGGTACAGGAGTTCAGCTGCAGCGAAAGCAACCGCCATGATAGGTCCCTTGTTATCGGTTACACCACGACCGTAAAGATACCCATTCCGACCATTCAGGGTAAATGGATCCGAGTTCCAGCCTTCCGCAGGGGCAGGTATAACGTCATAATGCCTGGTAAAAACAAGTAAGCAAAGTAAATATATGTGTATATGGGAGGGAGGTGTATATGTACCCGTAGAACATTAATCGTGGTCTGGGTGCGGAACCCTGGTTGCCTGTGAATGTACCGAGAACGAGGGGGTTGATTCCTTCGCAGGTTGGTAACTAACATCACAGGCACAGGTTAGTATACGTACGTAGGTACACGATACATAGTACCATGGAAGCGTACCAGCTGGGAAGAAGCACCGAGTTGAGTTAAACATTTTTTCAGCCAAATGGCTGCTTGTCGACAGTCTTCCCGATGTGAAGCGGAGGAACTAACACTCGGGATAGAGACGAATTTTGATAGGGCGTAGGAGATAGTATCTGCGGTCAACCAAGTTCAATCACGCGTGGAATTGTAATAGAAGGACTGTAACTTACCTGCACTGAGCTGCGAGCTGGCCACAGGCAGGTCCCCTGCATCTCGATTTCGTGGTGGTGGAGGGACAATATCCCAAACCTATGTATGTATCATTAGATACGTCATGTTCAAGTGGACAGACATCGTGAGACCTACTAACCTTTATGTTGTTATCATTTCCACCAGTTATCAGCATGTAAGAGTCAACCTCCTCGTCACTGCTTGCTATTATGAGTGAGGACAACACAATCCCATCATGAGCTTGCCACGAAGCAGTACAATCGAAGGATTTTGAATATCGCTATGGACAGGGTTCAATAAGCTTGAGTTAAAAACATGAAGCCATAGGTACTCACTTGAACCCGTCCATTTGCAGAACAAGTGTATAAATCCGAGTCTATAAGCGACAACGAAAGTATATCCACACCCTCCTGCACAATGATAGATCTGACAAGAGTCTTCGTTTCCAGATCCAGCACTTTGACATGACCATCCTGACATCCCCCGAAAACAGTTTCGCCTCGTATGACAAGAGAGAGCACTGCACCGTAACAGCACTCAAACGTATGCGATAACCTAGGTCCACTCGGAGAGCAATCCCAGACTTTAACAGTCTCGTCTCCGCTTCCAGTAGTAAGTCTAACCCCAACACTCCCCTCATCAAGTATCGCCATACAATAAATATACCCATAATGCTCTGACTCGATAACATTCGTTACTGGGATCGCCAGACGTGGAGCTTGAAAATCCGGAGAGGACAACCCCGTCCTCGAACCAGACCCATTATTCGCGAAGATATCAGCGGGTTTACGTTCATACTGAGGATAACTATCGAAGAATTTGTGGACTTTTCGGATGGCTTGTTGGGTTGGGGTTACTGTTCCTGAACCGGGATCTGGGGTGCGTACGCTCCCGTTCTCTGTAGTGGCTGTGGTGAAGGGGAAAGACGAAGACGACTTTTGCAATTGAATGTTGTTAAAGTTGAGCCATTGTAGGGAGGTGTTTTTACAGCCTATGTAGATTGTTTGGAGAGAGGGTGACCATGCGAGGGAGAATAGATCGCCTGCGCCTGCTTCTGTGTATGGATCGATGATCCAGAGTGGTTTCAAGGTGATGGTGCACCAGACCTGATAATCAATAAGAAAGACGATCAGACTCGAATGAATGAAACGCAGCGGCAAACTGGGTACGCACTCGAACAGTGCTATCGCCTGAGTAAAACAGTAAATTCAGAATTAGAAACGTGAAAAACGAAGAAGAAAAGAAGGCTACCCTACTCACCTGACGAACTAAACAACCACCTTTTATCCTCCGCATAAACCAGCGCCAACACACTCTCCGTATGTCCACGTAAAGTCCCTTTCAACTTGAACGTCTGTTTATCCCAGACCTATACAGTAACACATACACTTTCATCAGCCTCCGCTCCGTATCATACGATAGATAAATAGATGATAGGTAGATATACTACTCACCAAAATATCCTGCCCTTGACTCCCAGAAAATATATACACATCGTTCGCTGCGAGACTCAACACCGAACTACCGGATTCGTGTAGAGAGTGGAGGAGATGAGGGAGGGAACTTTCTTGTTGGAGATCACGACTTAGAGATGCTGAAAAACCAAAACCAAAAACATCATCGTCAGCGCAAACGCAGTTCGAATCGAGAGCAAAAGGAATTTTTTTACGATGAGGAGAAACAGAACCAGACGCCATACTCAACACGAGGCTTCCGCCCTGCTGCCAGTGAGTCGTTTGTAGTACTTTCTTTCTTGTCCCGATTACCGTTTACCGTTACGTCGTATGCGTATATGTGTAGTTCGGAAACAAATGACTCTGACTCGGAATCAGATCCACCTCGGCCGTTGTAATGATTCTGGACATGCTTGTTGGCAAAAGCTTGTCTTAGTCTAGACAACGATGGTATGAGATGGTGCAATCGCTCACGTTAACACTGGCACACGTCCGAAAACAACCCGAAACTGTATACGGTACGGCCGTAAACGCAGAGCTGTCAGGATGTCAGATTCGTATCGTCTGACGTTGCTGGCATGAGATGATTGGGTGGACTAAGTAAGGTTTAAAATAAAATGATACATTATGAACGTGAAAGGTGTATAGACTAGTTGATATGTAAAATACTTTCTCGTTACTTGAAAGCAACCCGAAACCGTTTCCGAAACGCAGATGTCAAGCTGAACTTGTCGCAGGCGCGAGATGATTGGATGGACTGAGCAGTGAGTAAATGAGGAGTGAGTAGACTTTGAAATGTAATGATGCATTATGAATGTGAAGCAGAAGGGTGTATGTACTACATATGTATGTAAACCAAACTAATCAATCTCTAAAATACTTTCTCACTACTTAGCATCTTAGCATACGTAGTATCTCCATCTCCCATTAAACATTAACCACCCCCTTCCCCTTCCCCTTCCTCACCCCCTCCTCAACAGGCCTCGCCCTAACCCCCTCATCCCTCCTAACCCTCAAAGCCCACTCATAAGCCTTACACAAATACTTGACATACCCAATATCCCTCTCTCTACTCTTCCTCCCCCCATTTCCCCCACTCTTCCCATTCATACCACTCGTACCACTCATACTACTCTTACCATCCAGATCAACAACCAACCGATGATGCAACACCTCCAAATCACCCCAAGTTAATAAAGGCGGGACGCTATCGTCGGGGATGGACGTGGGGGAGGTTAGGCGGACTAGGGGTCGGGTGCCGGTTAGGGATGTTCGGGTTGATTGGAGGGCTGGTTTGGTTAGTGGGGTCGAAGACTTGGTGGAGGTGGTGGGCGTGGACTTGGTGGTGGGTGAGGTTGAAGTGGTTGGTGAGGTTGAAGTGGTTGGTGAGGTTGAAGTGGTTGGTGAGGTGGCGGACGAGGGGGAGACAGAGGACGAGGTTGAGGAGGGCCGGATAGCAGAAGGTGGGTACCGCGCAGCGAACGAACGTAGATGTTCCATCGCTCGGTCGAGGTTATTAGTCCTAAAAAACATAAAAAAGTAATAATTAAAAAATGAATGAATGAATAATAAAACATGGATGGTATTGAAATACCACTTACACAGTAAGAACCTTAATAAACCCCACATTAACCCTCTCAATCATCCTCGCTTTCTTCCCCCACCCTCAATCATCCTCGCTTTCTTCCCCCACCCCTCACCCCCCTCCATCCCCATCCCTTGCCCCTTCCCCTTCCCCCACCCCTCTTCAAGCACCCACCACCTCTCCCAAATCTCCTCCGCAAACCCCAAGGCTTCTTCCCTCTCTTCCTTCCCCCTCCCCCTCCTCGCCATCGCACACCTCTCCATAGCCTCAACATAACTCCTCCCGGTTCTCTGCACCCCCACCCTCTCAAACACCCCCCAGAACGCCGCGCGAGCGGAGGAGAGGGTGGAGTGGGCGTAGAGGATTGATAGGTAGGAGTTTAGGAGGCGGGGGGTTAGGGTTATGGCGGAGAAGGGGGTGGGGGTGGTGGGGGAGGAAGAAGAGGTGGTAGAGGAAGAGGAAGAGGAGGAGGTGGTGGTAGAAGACTCGGAAAGTATACGTTCGAACAACGCCTTTGCCTCCATAAGGACCTCGTGGTGAGTTTGTGGTGGGATATGCGTGAACGCAGGTGTGCTGTCCCGTACTGTATCCACTGCGTCTTCGGATACATCCCCTGCCCCAGCTCCAGCTCCAGTTCCAGTTCCAGTCTCAGTCTCAGTCTCAGTTTTAGCCCCAGCCCCAGCCCCAGCCCCAGCCTTAGCTTCAGCCCCAGCCTCGGTCTGTTGGCTTTTCGAAGCATCCGAATTTTGAGGACCTTCACCAGACGCCTTCGGCTCGGCCTTGGGCTCATCAACCAAAACAGCCATAGACCTCTTAAACGGCGGTCTATAAGCCGCATACGCACGGAAAACATGCATCATAACCTCTTCATCAATCACCACCCTCCCTTCCCCATGCCCCCCTTTTCCCACCTCTCTAACCATCTCCGCCAACAACCACCTAACCCTCCCCAACTCCCCTACCCTCTTCGCCCCCTCCAAAAGCGCACGAAACGTCCCCTTATCAGGCACCCACCCCTCCCTCACCCYCCCCCTCGCATCCCTACACCCATCAACCATCTCCTTCGCAAGTCTAAACGCTTCGTTTACGTAGATCCTCTGCCCGGACCGCGCGCAGGATAGGATGACGGCGTTGTATGTACCCCGGTGGGGTGGTAGGTTGTGTGTTAGGGTGAGTTCCGTCCAGAGGTCGAGGGCTCGTTCTGGGTCGGAGGAACGTGTACCGGTAAGAGAGGTAGGGGTGGGAGTGAAAGCGTTCGCACAGGCTCGGATCATTAGTGTGTAAAGAACCACATCCGGTTCCGGATGAGCCACATATCGCATATGCGCGAACAAATCCCATGCGTATGCTTGTGCCTTCCTCGTTGGGATGGAGAAGAGGTGTGATATCACTTTCGTGTAAGTTTTCAGCCCCGGTGGGTTGGATTGTGTTTCGTAGGAGTGGAGGATGGTGAGTGCTGTTGTGGGGATTGTGTGAGGGGGGGTGGATTGGAGGTGGGTTTTTATGTGGAGGTGGCGTTGGGTTTCTGTTGGTTGACCTATGGAGAGGTAAATGATTTGTGGTAGGACAGAGGGAGGGGATGGTACCTTGTACGAATTTTGATAGACAGGATTCGAAGAGAGTGACGTTACCGTCTTGGACGTATAGTTCGAGTATACCATTCAAGTAATCTTCATCAACATCCAACAAACTACGCTGTATCATGAAAAACCGTCAATTCATTCGTGAAACAAATAGTTAAACTCAGGCATTCACCTTCATCGAATCCAACAAAATCTCAGCCGTATCTCCATCTCGGAGGTATAACTAACCCCAACACTCAGAACCAACCCGCTTCCAAAGATAACGAGAAAGACTCACACAAACTCTGTACAGCGCATTCCACTCTTCTAGTGACAGCAAATTGACAGGTACCGGGGGCGTTGAGCTGGACGCAGCGGTCCTAGCTCTCTCAAGTTCGTCCAGTACACGTTTCAACTGCAGTATAACCCTTCGATAAAGCGGAACGGACGACTCTTCTTCCTTCTCTACCTCTGCGGATCCAACCGTTACTGCAGGTGTCTTAGCATACCTCCTCAGCGTCTTCAAAAGCATCGAATCATCCCGTTTTTCGTCGGGTTCAGTGATAGCGCCGAATCGTTCGTACACCCCATCAACAATCCCCATGTCTGTCTGGAATTGAACCTCCGGATCAGGCAGAGACTCAGTCCGATTGTTGGCATTAGCATTAGCATCTTCATCCGCGTACGGGTTAGACAAAACGTCTTCGTAGAATAACGCGAGTTGTTCTTCTGAGAACGTAGGCGGTCCATAGGATTCTTCCTGTGTATCTGATATTAAGCAAAAATACCCAGCCAAAAGACGGTATAACGTACCTGTTCAGTAGCAACCTTTTCAAGCTCCCTTACTTTCTCCGTCAACTTGTCAATAAAATTCGTCGTTGGCTTTGCCGTTCTTACTTTCAAACTCCCACCAACACGAGACCGTTTCCTCCTAGATTAAACGATTAAACATAAGTCCCAAGAACTCCTCGCAAGAAACCAATCTACACACAAAGTCAAGTTCCCAGAGGTTGTACTCGGTGGTAAAGACACTTGTTGAGGTGGTTTAAGAGCCAAAGCAGCATGCTGCATATGTCTTACCCATCCATGTTGAAAAACGACGGGCGGTGCAGAGAGACGTGCTAAAGTAAGGTCTACTAACGCTGGAGGCAGCATCTCTTAGCAAGACTGAGTTTTACGAAAAAAAAGTTCCGCGAGGAAATTATTTGTTCTTCACGTGATCATTATATACCGGTCCGGTGTTCCGGATACCATATTTGGTAATTTGTTACTTGCAACTCGAAGAGGAATGGAAGACCAGGAATACCGAAAATCAAAGGACAATTGAAGGTCGTAATTGTTGGGATCGCTCTCTACAATAATTGAAAGCATACTGTCGAATTCAAGATTGTTCACTTGATTTTTCAATTGTCTTTCCATGACAATCATAAGATAAAGGACTTTTGGCTGCGCTTGTACTCCATTCAGTCTCCTTTAGTCGCCATAACGGTATCTACGCCCTCAAAGAATCTAAAAACCCTTTCTAGCTCTCTTCTCCAAGCGACACTCACGATGACTCGCTCCCGAGTCACTCCAAGTGCCTGTTCTATACAAACATAGCTTCCAACATAACAATCCTACTACATATAGTTACATACTCGTCGTACGTCGCTCAGGCCAAGCTCTCAGCTGCTTACTCACTTTACAAGTCATTCCTCCGATTGGTTCAAAAATATCGTGTAAACGGTGTATTCCGATCAGAATTAGCGCGCGGTGTACGGGTTTGTGTGGGAGGGCTTGTAGAGGCTGTAATTGTACAAAGTGCGACAGACGGGTGGTCAATTTTCGAGTTATTGTTTCCTCCACACCAAGGTCCAACTCCACGTTGTTATTTCCCTCAGCTGATGATGTTGTTCGGTGTGCTTCCCGCGCTGTTGAAGGACGTCGTTCCGCCGGTTTATTTAATTCTAATTGTTTCGGGAGTTTCAGGATTGGGAAGCGGTTAGAGACAGATGTCTCCGAGCCTGTACACCTCTGTACACTTGGCTTGGTGCTGCGTTCGCGAGGGACCGGTAAGTTGCGACGTGGTAGCCAATCGCATGAATGATTCAATTAAGTCGAGCCATTCATGGAATCATAAATACTACGAGCGAGAGCAGGGCTGCCAGCCGACTGAATTCGTCGACCGTCGACGATCCTGAATGTGCGAGCCTTGTCATATGCATGGAATAGCGTAGAAGGTCCGCCGAAGACAAATGCATTTACTCCAGAATCCAGATCTAACTTGCGCTATACATAAAAGGTTCATTCATTGTGTATCATATATGTATCATACGTTGACTCTATTACACGCACGTCTTGGAAGATCTTGGAAGTCTCCCTTTCATCGGTTTCCCCTGAACAGAAGCCAGAAGCTACTAGAGTCAGTAAGTATGTAAGTACAGAATTTTCTTTGATTGACAATGATACGAAATCCGGTTCCGACACGTACGAAATATGTCAACATAGTTACTAACTTACATATGGCATGCTATGGCATGGCACATCTGCAGTGCATACACTGGTGCCCAGATGGCCGCGTTGACTCCGGAGTCCTAGTGCACCGTTGAGCTGCTTGACACTGACGTTGCTATTGTGGCGCCGTTGTACAGTGAACAGTAGCCTAAGTAGCCTAGCGTGTAGTCGGTCGAGGTTACTGAATTGTCTCGAGGTCGAATATTCAATAATGCGGAGTGTGTGTATTTGAAATTTTCCGAGGCCCAAAAGCCCACGTAAAGTACTTATGAAAGACCCGGGAGTCTGAATCATGCATGCATGCATTCATACATTCATGCCTGAGGCGGCAGGCCTGATGATCAACAATGCATCTCCGCTCTCCGCAAGTAACTGAAAACGTTAACATCCTTAGCCTATGTAGGGCCGTGGGCAGTGACGGTCCACGGAAGCAAAGTTTTGTTTTGCACCTTCGTTGAAAGACTTTGACTCGGAAAAAGAATACGAATACATTTCTGATTTACTTCCGTTCTTACCTCTTGAAAGTAGTATAGTCCATATCATCATGTCGAGTCGAGTCAACGTCGAAGGGGGGTACAGAACATTCTGTCGTTTAGTGCCGTAAAACTGGGTCTGTAAGTATAAAACCGGCTCAAATAAATTCAAAAAGTCCGTATAAGTAATTCACGTGCACCGTCCGTCGTGACTGTCTTTCAGGCTTCCCCCGGGCCCTTCTTCCTTTTTCCTTTTTTCCTTTTTCCTTCTTCAGTTACACTTACCACCACCACCACCACCACCACCTAACCACCTAACCTAGGCCTAACCACCTAACCACCCATTAACATTACCCATTACCCATGTCAAGACCAACAACACTCCCCATCCTCCCTCTACCCTACCCCATAGTCCTTTTACCAGCCTCAAGAATCGCCGTCCCTCTTTCTCTCGAAGTAGGCGAAGCAGTATTTGCTCTCTTAGAAAGAAGCGAGACTTCACCCGTCGTAGCTGCCGTCCCAGCGACGGATGCATCGGCGGGTGCGTCTAGGGTACAGTTTGGGACTGCTGCGAGGATTTTGAGACTTTCGAGGGCTCCTGTGAGGAGGAGTGGGTTTGATGTTGGGGAGAGGGAGAGGGAGGGACTACACCAGCAGCAGAACCGGCAGCAGAACCGGCAGCAGGGGCAGCACCCTGCGTACGTAGTCTCCCTCCATGGTCTCACGAGGGTTTGTTTGGAGGAACATTACGATCATGAATTCCAAGCTACTAAGATCCTCGCTAGTCGGACACCCAAACTAGCCTCACGTAGGATTTCTTACCCATCGACTTCTCCTCCTCCGAAAGACTCCCCATCCTCCCCCTCCTCTCCCTCCTCTCCCTCGTCCTCGTCCTCGTCCTCTTCCTCGTCCCCCTACTCCTCGTCGTCCTCTTCGTCGTCGTCGAACGAATCCGGATCCGGTACACACATCCCCTTCCAAATCCAAGCCCGCGAAGCAATAATCAAATTCAAAGCAGCAGCTTTACGCGTCCTCCAACACTTATCGCAGAATACACCGCACCAACAAGCTGCGAGGAAGGATTCGTATTATAAGATTGCTGCTATGCTTGAGGAGCTTAAGGAGGATGGGGTTGATGTTGAGTTTGATGATGGGAGGAATGTTAACGGGAATGCGAGTGGGTATTATAGGGAGAATTTGGAGAGGGCTGCTTGGATGGCTGATGTTCTTGCTGGGAGTGTGCTTGGGCATGGTGTGAGAGGACCTCCGGGTGCGGAAGGTGAGAATGAAGATTGGGCGGATAAGTTGGGTGAGTGGACTACATCGATTCAATCTATATATTTAATACATGATACTGATGTATTGACGGATGTATACAGCTCTACTAACAACCGCCTACCCCCTCCCCCGCCTCCAACTCGCAACAGTAATCCTCACAAAACTCCACACCAAACTCGAAGTAACCTCCCGTATAGCAAACGCCGTCGACGAAAGTCTGAGTAAACAACAAAAAGAGTTTTTCCTCCGACAACAAATGCGTGCGATTGAGAAAGAGCTTAGGGAGTTGCAGCAGGCTCCGTCCTCCTCCTCCTCCTCCTCCTCCTCCTCGTCTACGGGGTCGGGGTCGGGGTCTACGACGCCCAATAATAGTAATAAGGCGTCCCATGGACGTGGACAAGGACAAGGGAATAGTGATTTAGATATGGACACGAATGATAATGAGGATGTGGAGATTATGGAGATTCGAAGGAAGTTGGAGGCGATGGAGCAGGGGAGTGAAGAGAGGAAGGCGGGTGTGAGGGAGTGGAGGAGGTTGAGGAGGTTGATGGGGGGTGCTGGGGGTGGTGGAGGTGGAGGGATGAGTGTTGAAGCTGGTGTGTTGAGAGGTTGGGTGAGTGTTCATGCGCAGCGCACGTCTTCGCCTTTGCTTTTTCACGATTATCTTACTAATAATAATAACGCATTTCATTTTCTATGTAGCTTGAATGGTTCACGGCTCTCCCTTGGCCTTCAACCACCATCACCACAACCGAACCATCCCAATCTCAATCTCAGTCCCAACTACACCGTACGAATTCATCTTTCCTCGCTGCTGCACGCGCGCAACTTGATACAGACCACTATGGATTGGACAAAGTCAAGAGACGGTTAATCGAGTATCTCGCTGTTGTTAGATTGAAAGAACTTTCTGATGCTGCTGAGTTGGCGGAAGAGCGGAGGGTTGCGGAGGCTCAGGCTCAGGCGCAGGCTCAGTCGATGCAGAATCAGAATCAAAATGCGGATACGGATGCGTCGTTGAAGTCTGGGAATAATGGTAATAATAATAATAAGGAACAAGCCATGCAAGTTGTTTTACGTCAACCTCAAGCCTCTCAAACCCAGGTTCAGCTGCCGCAGGAGAAGAGGAAGAAAGGGAAAGGTGTTAAGGGTCCGATTTTATTGTTAGTACTCATACGCTCTTTGAGATGCAGAAATCAGTTTATTTGACTCATGTTGTTGTTTTTCTCCCTTGCGTAGGTTCATCGGTCCTCCAGGAACAGGAAAGACCTCCCTAGGACAAAGTATCGCCCGCGCACTCGATAGACCTTTCCAACGTATCTCTCTCGGAGGTGTACGTGACGAAGCGGAAATTAGGGGTCATAGGAGGACTTATGTGGCTAGTGGGCCTGGTCTTATCGTTCAGGCGTTGAGGAAGGCTGGGAGGCCGGATTTTGTTTGTTTGCTGTAAGTGTTGTTGTTTTGAAAGTAATGGGTCCCTTGCTCATTGTCGGGTTGTCGAATTGGATTACTACAGTGACGAGATTGATAAACTCGGAAGTAGCAATTTTCATGGAGATCCTGGGGCGGCGTTGTTGGAGGTTTTGGATCCGGAGCAGAATTGTGCTTTTAATGTATGTGTGCTTTGTTTTACTCTTCTCATTTTAAAACGTTGGATGTTCACGACACTAATTAATTAATTATTTTTGAACAGGACCACTACATCAACGTCCCCATTGATCTCAGCCAAGTTCTATTCATCTGTACCGCCAACACACTCGAAACGATCTCAGCTCCCTTACTGGATCGTTGTGAAGTCGTCGTTCTTCCCGGTACGTCTTTTTCTGCGCCCCCAATAATTGTAGGCACTCATTCTTGATGTGTTAACGCACATAGGATACACCTATGACGAAAAACTTCATATTGCTCGGCGGTTCTTGCTCCCGAAGCAGGTTAAAGCGAATGGGTTGACGGATGCACATGTGAAGTTTACGGAGGAGGCGTTGAAGGCTGTTGCTACGCGGTAAGTTTTTAAGTTTGAAAATTAACCGTACGTGTGTAACTTACACATATTCTCTTTACTTTTACTTCCAGATATACCCGCGAAGCAGGAGTCAGGACACTAGAAAGAGCTATTGGCTCTGTCGTGCGCTACAAAGCCGTGGAATGGTCTGACTACCTAGACGAGATAAACCTCGGCAACAACACCAACGGAAAATCCCCCGCTCAAATATCCGACGCGGGGGAGAATCAAACGGAAACAGAGTCGGATTTAGCGCTTGTCAAGTACTCTTCCAAACCCAAGCCCATGCCCAAACCCATGCCTATGCCCATGCCCATGCCCATAGCAGATAGTTCTGTCTCCACGAGGCTCAGGCCATATAAAGCGCTCGTCGAGGAATCCGAACTCGAGACGATACTGGGTATTGCGAGGTGGGAAGATGGTGAGGATAGTTTAATCGAGAGAAATCGTGGGCCGAGGAAAGGTGTGGTTTATGGGCTTGTTGTTATGGGTCAAGGAGAAGGTGGGATTTTACCGGTTGAGAGTATTATGATTCCTGCGGGTGGGGGGGAAGGTGGGAGGATAAGGCTTACTGGAAGTTTGGGTGATGTAAGTATTTTGTTTTTTTTTTTTGTTTTTTTTGGGGGTTGGTTGGTTGGTTCGCTGACAGGTTTTTTGAAATTTTCTTTTTTTGCGTTCTGTTGCAGGTCATCAAAGAGTCTGGTGAACTGGCACTGAGTTGGGTTAAGAATCATGCGTATGATTTGGGTATCACGACATCGCGGTACCAAGATCCACTGAAGGGGCAAAATCCTATTGATATACACTTGCATTTGCCTGCTGGTGCGCAAAGGAAAGATGGGCCTAGTGCTGGAGTGGCGATGGTATGTCTCTGCTTTTTTTCTCGAACTCGTTCATTCACGCTGTGTTCTCTAGACTTGTGCATTGGTATCATTGTTGACTGGTGCTTGTGTACCGACGGACATTGCTATGACTGGCGAGGTACGTTTTTGATGTGTTTCCCTTGAATTTTGACCAGGCTGATAATGCTCGCTTCGTAGATTACCCTACGCGGTCGAGTGACGCCAGTCGGTGGGATCAAGGAAAAAGTGTGTGCTTTCCTCTACATAAGAGTATGCAGTCATTCATAAATATATTTCATTCCATCTAGGTTCTTGGTGCTCATCGCGCACAGATTCGCAAAGTCATCCTCCCATACGCAAATCGCAAGGACGTCGAACATGACGTAGCTCTCGAAATACGAAACGAGATGGAATTTGTGTTTGTTAAGAATGTTGAGGAGGCGTTGGAGGCTGCATTTGGGAAGGGTGTGATTGGATGGAGAAGGGAGGTTGGGTTGATGGAGAGTCGCCTGTGAGCGAGCGCGAGTGCGAGTGCAAGTTGAGCTCAGCTGCGGCGCGCAGGTCGTTGTGCTGTAGTCGAAGTGTGGGTCCCTTGAAGGAAGGGGTTCACTGGTATAGTCAATCATTTAACATTCTTTCTTTTTTATCGTAGGGGTCTTTAATTAATATTTTGATATCCTTTTTTTTTTTTTTGGAAAATAACTTTCAGCTTTGGATGTATTTACTTAACGAGAACGAGACGCATACTAGATGTATCTTTTGATGTACCTTTTTTAATGATGACTGCACATACCTACATAGTACAAGAGTCCGAGACAGATTCTGGAATCTGAAGATGTCGGGTAGTTACAGGGTAGTAAGTGGTAGTAAGTGAGTCTGTGCACTGTGGGAAGCGGCGGCGGGGCATTCCACTACACTGAGTACGATGGATTTGTAAGTTTAAACGAAACCTTGCTTCCTAATCCACCAAGTTGCTGCTTAGTGATATGTGAAGATTCTTACCACTGCCAGACACCCATGACCACTCAATTCCGCTAAACTGAGTGCGATGGTTCTGTAGGTATAAATGAAACCATCCATTGCCATCGGTTTTTTACCAGACACCCATGTTTACCACAGCGTCGACAGTCCTTTTGAACAACGGGAACGCTATCCCGATAATTGGTGGGTCGTGACTGCAGAATATGAACGCGATTTAGTACTGAGACATCAGTTTTTTGTAGCCAACGGTGCTTATGCACCTGATACCGGAAATGCTAGAGCGGAAGCTAAGGATTGGATTTTGACTGCTCTGAAGGTAAGCAGCAGGTGTTGAGTGCTCAGAGCTCAGTGTCTAATCTTTTATCGCTTTACTCAGAACGGATACCGACACATAGATACAGCTGCTATGTACGGTACGCAAGTCCACCGCCGCGGGGTATCAACGCACACCTAATCTTGCAGATTAATTATGACTAGGTACCGAGGAGTCTGTCGGCAAGGCCGTGAAGGAATCGGGACTCAAACGCGAGGATTTGTTCATCACCACGAAATTGCCGTGAGTTTATCTTTTTTACTAAATTTTGACGCGTCTTCGACTTTGAGGATGTGGAGTATGCTGCTCCAAATGGGAAATAAATATACCCCCCCCCTGCAATTTCAAAATGCAGGGGGGGTTTCACACAACACCTCCCCCCCCCTGCAACTTCAAATGAAGGGGGGTTCACACAACTACCCCCCCCCCTGCAACTTAAAGAACACGTAGCCTTCACACTGCACTTCCCTCCCAATGCAACTTAAAAACGCAGGGGGGATTCTTTTCAATATATGCATCCCCTGTGTTTCACACAAAACATAATGAATCTGAATCTCTTGTAAAGAGAATGGTATACCAGTACTCTTCATGTATCACGCTAAGCAGTAACGAGTACAAGCAGAGCTAAAGTAGAGCGAGTAGAGAAATAGTAGATCAATGATATGGGATAACTGACTTGTTCTGATTGGGGTATAATAACGAAGAGAAAAATAGACTCAATGARGGTAGGATAAAGAATGACGAAGTAAAGAGTGAAAATGAATGTAGATCAATGATATGGGATAACTGACTTGTTCTGATTGGGGTATAATAACGAAGAGAAAAACAGACTAAACGAGGGTAGGGTAAAGAATGACGAGGTAAAGAGCAAAAATGAATGTAAATCTCTGATTTGAGATTGGGTATGTATGCTAAAGTAGAGCATTGGAGAGCAGAGCTAGAGAGCGGAACATCGAAGGGCAGAGCTATTGGGTGAATATTGATGATAGATTCAGGACATAAACGATTCGTCATAGTTGAGACCTTCTAGGCGAGGGTCTGGAGCATAGGTGAAGCTCGATGAAGATGTAAGAACCAAGAATGGAGATTCAGGGTCAGGCTGTGTAGCAGGAGGTGGAGTGAGACGAGGCTCGATATTAGTAAGATAGTTGAGATGACTAGCTGCCAGTGAGCCTTCGCTCACGCTGGTGCTAGTAGAGGCTGACACCTCCACAGTTGGACTCGGAGACTTGCTGTCAGAAGATATAATATGAATCTGTTTCGATTTATTCATAGAGCGAGTGCGAGGTCTTAAGCCTAAAAAGAGAAAGGCAGCAGATTAAGTTACAAGAAGGCGCAGTACCAGTCTCTATGTTGTCTCACCTAAAACCTTGCGCTTTTTGCTAGTTTCTTTCGAGTCAGACTTGACGTCTCTCTCATTTGTTTCAGAGTCTGAGTTGGTGTGCTGGCGTTTCTTCCCGCGTTTCTTCTCTATCAAATGTGATTCTAAAAGAATGATTACATTAGCGAAATAATTACCTGAGGTAGTGTGGGCATTACCGGCAGACATCGGTGATGGTTCTGTCGAGAACAAAGAACTCAGAATAGCTCGGATGTGAGAAGCTGAGGATATTTACCACGAACTCCCTGCTGCTTTTCTTTCTTCTCCTTCACTTCCTTGCCCTTGCCCTTGCCCTTGCCCTTGCCCTTCTCCTTTTTGCTACGTCCAT